>CATIXG010000018.1:40000-50000 GCA_949710035.1 Crambus lathoniellus
CCTGAACCAGGAACGGCAGAGAGCTACGCCTTTCACAAAAGGTATTAGGAGATCAGGCACACACCGCAGACTTTAAGGAGAATTTCAAACCACCCCTTTGACCTTACTTCCACCCCCACCCCCCCCAGGGTCTATATAACTCCTCAGCCAGAAACAGCTGAAAGGTACGAATTCCACTCAAAGAGGATACACACCAGGACCTTCCCACCACTCCAAGGAACCAGGCCAAATAGAACCATCACAGTCTACCTCACCTTCGGAACCAGCTCCGGACCAGGATCTAGAGAACTCCTGAACCAGGAACGGCCGAGAGTTGGTCCTTTCACCAAAGGTAGTAGGAGACTAGGCCCCCCCTAGAGACCCTGAGGAAGCCCCTAAACCCCCAACCCAACCCCCCCAACCCCCCTCTCTCTCCAATCCCCTCCCCAAACGTTTTCCCACGAAACCCCCCCAACCCCCCCTCGAACCCCCCCTCCCAAACGCCGCCCCACGAAACCCCCTAAACCCCCCCTCCAGCCCCCCCCTCTCAAACGCCGCCCCACGAAACCTTCCCCCCCCCCCCGATTTTGGTACCTCACCCCCCCGGAGCCTAACTCAGCCAATATTGGCCGTAGAAACCCGAGATTGGGCTCAAACGAATCGGCATCAAAAACCCCGTCGATTGGCTCCGAGGGAATCTAGGAATTCAATCCGCGAAGGGAGATTTTAACATCAATCCATATTATTTAAAAAAAAAAATTTAAATTCACACTCAACATCACAGTTGTAGAGGTAAGTTTGATACAACTAACATAAATTAGAATAATTATAATAAGTACTTATCACTTAAATTTAACTGCTATACATAACCGGGAATTAAAGTCAGTGATGTCGTCAAACACCCCCACCAAACAGTCACCGAACTTCGAAGAAGGGCAAACGGAGTCTAGTGAGACAGGGAGAACCACGGTCCCCCTCCCATCCACTTCTAAAAAGGAATTCTCACCACCTGTCACACAAAAAAGAGCAGGGCCTACAAAAAAAATATCCTACACTCCATCAGCCACCAAACATCGGGCGACTTCGTCACGTCCAAAACGGAATAGTGGGCAACCAAAAGGTCCAAGCGACCTATGCAAGAATATTGCCCACAGTAAAGGCATAATTAAACGACTAAACACAGGAGGTCTCAGAAGGGCAGTGTCCATCAAGAACGCACAAGCCATCAGCCGGAAGATCACGGCTGATCAGATGCGCGACTTGACTGCGGATGCGTCCATCTGCGACTTCACCACTCCAGCAAAACACAAACACACCAACACTGGCACCGACAAAAACACACAACCTGAACCACACTACCACAACCGAAGCTGCCCACTAACGTCCCCAAGCGTCAACCACGAACCACACACCAGTGCCCCCTTAACAGCCCGCAAGGACCATTACAGTATAGTCCTCTCAAACACGCCAGAACATCAGGCGTCAGAAGAGGGCCCCAAACTCACTGAGTCCGCATCACAAAATACATCTCCATACAATAGTGATCAGGAGGCACTAACCGACGATGAGTGGACGGACATCGAGAGCGTGGCAAGCGGCAGGAAAAGTTTTCTTCCGCCGATAGGCTTGCGAACTGGTGTCTGTAAGGACCTTGCAACCGAGAGTGCGCGAGAGTTCCTCATGACCGGAAAGGGCGCAATAGAATCCGCAAAAAATCTAAAGCGGGAGCTACGGGAGACAGCGGTGGAGCAGCTAGCAAACCTTTACGAGCTGGTTTTATCTCTCGCCGATTCAAGGAATAGGCACCGCCTAAACCTTGAAGTTGAAAGGACAAGAGCGGCGAGAGAAATGGTCAAGGTGGAAAGAGCCCACATTAGGAAGCTCGAAGAAGAACGAAACAACTTTGAGCTGAGGCTACAGGAGTCAAGGGAGGCGTGGACCGGCACACATAAGGCAGTCACAGGGGTACAAAGCTGGCTGAACTTTGAAATGGATGGCCTCATAAAGACAGTGAAGGCCATCCAGTTTGAAGTAAAGGAGGCAACACCATCGACCCCCCCAGTAACCCAACGTAACACCGACCAAGCCTTCCCCGCGCACCCCCCTCAACTTCCTTCACGAGAACACCCCCATCAAGACCTTCAACCGGCTCTGGAGGAAATAAAGTTAAAATTGGGCGACCTCGCTAATGAGATCCACTATTTAAAAATGGATGCTCAGGTAACACCACGTAAAGGGCATCCATCGCCAAAATCTTCTACATCACAAACCTCCGAGACCGATACCGGACTGGCTGCATCTCTGCAAACTATCAACGCAGAGATAAGCGCGCTGCGAGATGAGCTACGAGAAGTCTCTGGATGCCTCCGCAGCGTTAAGGCGGCCACTAAGGAGGAAGTCCAGGAGGTAATAAGGGAAGAGACCTCGGCGATCAGAGCGAGGACGAGAGACATCCTTAAGGAATTGGAGGAAGTTAAGGATGTTGCTTACACGAGTGGCCCAGTTCCATCTGGACCAATGGGCATTGGATCAGAGCTGGCTATCTCTGAAACGGCGACACATCTGGAGGAGATGATGAATCCTTTGAGGGCAGATGTGGCAGAGGTGGCCAGCCAATCCAAAGCTTTGAACAACACACTCGTGTGGATCAACTCCGCCCTAAAGAAAAATACACAGGCACTCGCGCCCACAACCACCAAACCAACTGACACCACTTACGCAACCGTAGCGGCTCGTCCAAAACCCCCTGCAAAGCCGAACCACACGATCATCGTGACGTCGACCGACCCCACCAACACCGGAGAAAAGGTAATTGAAACGATCAGATCGGTGCTCGACTTTAACGGGGCGGGTATACAGGTGGACAGAGTCCGTAAAGCGAAAAACCGGAAAGTGGTGTTAAGCTTCGGTAATGAGGAGAGTGCCAAAACAGTAAGGGACCAACTTACAAAAACAGAAACTCTCACAGTAGAGACTGGCAAAAACAACAACCCCTTGATAAGACTCAACAACGTAATGGCCTATCATAGCGACAAAGAGCTCCTGGAGCACCTGCAGGCCCAAAACAAGAAATTGTTTGAAGACCTGGCAGAGGACCAAAGAAAAATGTCAGTGCGCTACCGCAAAAGGGCACGAAATAACCTTCAGTGCCACCCAGTGCTTGAGGTGTCTCCCTCACTTTATAAGCGCGTCATGGAGGCAGGGGCGGTCCACATTGGTCTAGGGAAATCGACCGTAGAGGACCAATCGCCTCTTGTTCAATGTGCCAAATGTCTGGGCTTTGGACACACTAAGGCTCTCTGCAAGGAAAAGGACGAAAGCTGCAATTATTGCGCTGAATCCCACTCCTGGCAGGACTGTCCAGCCAGAAAAGACAACCGACCACCAAACTGCAAAAACTGCAGTAAAAGTAAAGGAGACACCTCAAACGTTATGCCCCACATAGCCTTCAGCGACATATGTCCTGAACGGCGAGTCTGGGACAACATAGCGCGGTCCAGGATCGCGTACTGTTAACGCCACTGTTCTGACTGGGAACGCCCTCTACAGTAACCACGGACACACCAGCCTACATTTCATCCAGGCCAACCTACAAAGATCAAAGCAAGCGACGGCCGAGTTGTTAAAGGCGGCTGCGGACCTCGGGACAGCGGTGGCTATTATCCAGGAACCCTACGTGGGAGCCTCAGGCATAGTTAAGCAAGTCCCAGGCACCAGAGTCATCCAGTGCACCCTCAACCGCCAGAAACCTGTAAAGGCTGCTGTAATCGTCTTCAGTGACAAGCTGAAGGTTACGCATGACCCACAGCTTGTCACAGAAACGGAGGCAGCGGTATTAGTGGAAGCCGGCCGGCTTAAACTTGGAGTTGTGTCCGTATACTACGAGGGAGACGAAAACATAAACCCGTATATAGACAGAACAAAAACAGTATGCGATAAGCTCTCCGTCCACACGGCCAACATTCTTATTGGGGGAGACGTAAACGCATGGAGCCACTGGTGGGGCAGCCCGTCCGAAAACCAGAGAGGCCGAGAGTACTCATCCTTCCTGTCCGAAATGGATTACCACATCCTCAACACCGGCAAAACACCGACCTTCGAGGTATATCGAGGAGGCAAGCTTCACAGCAGCTTCGTCGACGTCACGGCTTGTTCGGCACCTTTGCTAGGGAAAGTTAACAACTGGTATGTAGACAGAAATCTCACCACAGCAGACCACAACGCCATCTCTTTCACCCTGGTGGTAGGAGGAACATTACAACCAATTCCTCGTACTTCCACCAAAAGGTACAACTGTAAAAAGGCAAAGTGGTGCGATTTCGATACGACACTACACGAAGCCCTAGCAAGGAGGGACTTAAACGCCGAGACGATAAGGTCGGCAAAGAGCCACCAGGATCTGGAATCCAACATACAAGACTATATAGACTCCATCGAGGAAGCATGCGCGCATGCGATCCCAAGAATAGGCAACAGGAAGACAAACTCGACCCCTCCGTGGTGGACACAGGAGATAAACAGCCTCCATAAAGAAGTGCTTCGTAAGAAGCGCAGGATCAGGAATGCTGCCCCAATCCGGAAAGAAGCCGTACTACGGGATTACTTAGAGGCCAAAGAGGAATACCTAAGGAAAGCCTCGGAGGCCCAAACTGAGAGTTGGAAAAACTTCTGCACCACACAAGAAGGAGAGAGTATGTGGGACGGAATTTACAGAGTCATCAGGAACACAGGTGGGAGGCAAGAGGACATGCTCCTGCGTAGCTCAGATGGCAGAACACTCAGCCAGGGAGAATCGGCAGACCTACTAGCCGACACTTTTTACCCTGAGGACTCTGTAACGACAGATAACCCGTATCACACCCAACTCAGACAACTTGTGGAGAGCAGAACAGAAGACCAAGTGAGGGAAACATCGGCGGACGACCCACCTTTCACTGAGGCTGAAGTCGAGGCTGTGCTAAAAGCACAAAACCCGAAGAAAGCCCCAGGGTCAGATGGGTTTACCGCCGACATCTGCGCCAGAGCTGTTCGAAGCGAAAGAGAAATATTCATGGCAATTGCAAACCAATGTCTAGCCATGTCTTATTTCCCGTCACAGTGGAAAACAGCTCATGTAGTCATAATCCGGAAACTAGGAAAAGATGACTACACCCACCCGAAATCTTACAGACCGATAGGCCTTCTATCGATCCTGGGTAAGATTCTCGAAAAACTCCTGGTGGGCAGGCTGCAGTGGCACCTTCTACCAACTCTCGACCCCAAACAGTACGGTTTTATGCCACAACGCGGGACAGAGGACGCTCTCTATGACCTGACGAGACATATCCGAACCGAGCTCGAAGCTAGAAAATCGGTCATAATTATCTCACTGGACATAGAGGGCGCTTTCGACAACGCCTGGTGGCCGGCTCTAAAGCGTCAACTTCTGACCAGGAAGTGCCCACAAAACCTATACAAGTTAGTAGACTCATACCTCATGGGAAGGAAAATAACGGTAAACTACGCAGGGGCTAAAAGCGAGAGGGCCACTACTAAAGGATGTGTCCAAGGCTCAATCGGTGGACCAACCTTCTGGAACCTCATTCTGGATCCCCTGCTACACATACTGTCGAGTGAGGACGTCTACTACCAGGCTTTTGCCGACGACGGTGTCCTAGTCTTCTCCGGGAAGTCCATAGTCCAAATGGAAGAAAACGCCAACAATGTGCTAGGTAAAGTTACAGAATGGGGGGAACAAAACAAGTTGAATTTCGCAGCACACAAGACCAACGTTATGCTGCTAACGAAAAAACTTAAATTCGACCCCCCCACCATACAAATGTCTGGAACAACACTAGCTATTGTTGACGAAATTAAACTCCTAGGACTCGTAATAGACAAGAACCTTAACTTCAACTCACACGTGAAGGCAGTATCGAAAAAAGCCTCCAATATATACAAACAGCTAGCGTGTGCAGCTAAGGTTACTTGGGGACTCAACAGGGAAATCGTCAGGACCATCTACGTCGCGGTGATTGAACCCATCATCACCTATGGGTCGTGCGCCTGGTCAGAAGCTTCGAAACTTCAAACTAACAAAAAACAATTGGAAGCAATCCAAAGAAGCTTTGCCCAAAAAATCTGCAAAGCATACAGGACAGCATCACTCACTTCAGTGCTGGCTTTGTCAGGGACACTTCCACTGGACCTACGCATACAAGAAAATGCCGCAATGTACGAGGCGAAAAAAGGTATCTCTACCACCTTCCTACCACCAGGAAGACAGCTCGAGAAAAAGGTGAAGTTCCTAGACTTCCCTCACCCAGCTACTCAAATAACAACCGAGTACGAGCTCCTGGAGAACATGGACAGCGACACCGAAGCAACCCTCCAAATTACAGGACCACAAGTCTATACAGATGGCAGTAAAATGGAGGGTAAGGTTGGAGCTGCCCTAACATGGTGGGAGGACGGAAGAGAAACCTCGAACGATCTTTTTAGCCTCGACCAAACTTGTACGGTCTTCCAATCCGAGCTATATGCACTTCACAGAGCGGTCAAGAAGGCAAGGGCGAGCGGTAAAATTATGGTTAACATCTTGAGCGACTCGAGATCCTCGCTCGAATTACTTAACAACCCCAAAGTGCTGCACCCCTTGGCCAAAACCATTAAGGAAGATATAGCTCAGATAAGAGAAGAGGGAAGGCAGGTGAGGCTTTTCTGGTTAAGAGCTCACGTAGGGACTCCAGGGAACGAAAGAGCAGATGAGTTGGCAAAAACAGCAGCCTCAACACCAACGCCACACCCCGACTACGCGGAGGTACCACTCTCCTACGTCAGGAAAACAATCCGTAGAGAAACTGTCCAGAAATGGCAGGATCGCTACGATAGCTCCGAAACTGGCTCGGTCACAAAAGTGTTTCTCCCGGATGTGGATAAGGCATATCGGATAGTGCGAGAAGCAAAACCGAACCATTTTCAGACTCAAATCCTGACAGGCCACGGTGGCTTTGGAGAGTACCTTCACCGGTTTAACCTCAGGTACAGCCCGGGCTGCGAGTGCGACACCACCGTAAACGAGTCGGTATGGCATCTACTGCTCGAATGTCCCCGCTTCCAAATAAAACGCCATAACTTAACCCAATCTCTTGACACGACACTTACACAAGCCACACTACACTCACTGTTGGAATGTAAAAAATCCAGATACCAACTGCTGGATTTTATGGGATATATTGCCGAAGCAGCTTCACGCCGCAACAGCACCCTAAACGTTCCAACTCCAACATCACCACTACCACAAACCAACACACAACAACAAACTAACATGCCTTTACTGACGCAAAAAGACGAGAAAACCCTAGATATATTAAGCTTGGCTCACCCGGGTCGACCTGGAATAAGGCTTAGAGGAGTAGCGCTGTTCATGGACAACAACACAGAGTGTCTTGGAATAGCCTACTGCAGTGCCTTAGCAAAAAACAGGGTAACCATCTCTCCAGGTCTCGGAGCTCTTATAAACGGTAGCACGCGCAAGATCACCATGCGGCGCAAAGTGTTCGACCAACTTCCCACGGTGAAAGTCGAAAACAACACGTGCAGACTAGTGCGGAAAGACAACAAAGTCATCGCACTGTTCTGCGCTGGTTATGACATCACCGAGTTCGAGCAAATGTGTGCAGTACTGACGTGTATAGGGAACCGAGCATCACCTGAGACCTCTCCTCGAAAGATCAGCGTGGACGCCATGACCGTAGAGTACATCTCAGGGGAAACAAAGGACTACGAAGGAGTTCTCCTGGCCTCAAAATACCACGAACTTGTGGTGTACGAGGACAGGGGCCAGAGCCTGAGTTACCTTCTGACCAAACCCCCCGACCATGACGTATCACGTGTCCCCACAGACCACTGGGACCACCCCGTCCTAAACCCGAATGCAAGTGGGTCAGAACGTCTCCAGCAAAGGGTACAAGCGGCGAGAGTAGAGGCTCAGAGTTCTAAAAACATTGGCAACAGAACCAACTTCTCGTCGATGTTATCCACCCTAGGCAAAGCCTTCCAGGCGATACCGAACAAAATTTCCAAAAAGCTCCAAAACCTTAAAAGAACTAAGTCAGCGGAGAAGGCGGTGGAAGACTTCTTAAAACCAGCCCCGCGTCAAAAGTCGGAACCCCCCCTTCTGCCCCGTACACGTGCAGACAAGGGACAGGTAGAGACTCCGAAGTTCATAGCGGCCAACGAACCACAGGATCACATGATAAACGCATTCATGGAATTTGTAGCAATAACCAAGGCAACCCTCAAAGTAAACACGGACGCTTGTGAAAAAATCATCCAGGCGTACCGCCGGGACACAATTGGCCTGCTACAAGTTCTGTTAAGCGAAGCTGGGGCGGCGATCTACGACAACGACAACGCAAAAGTCCTAGCGGGCAGCATGTCGGGGTCGTACATGACAGCTTACAGCAACACGTGCGGTTTTGTGGTAGCTGATGAGGACAGAGCCAGAAGTGAAGGAGTTTCTATCTTCAGAACACCACCCGGAGACCCAATTGTGGTGGTCGCCAAGTGCACCAGGGTGATGCTGGACGACAGGATACTCAAAATGGCGCAAACCATAGCGGGTAACCTGTTCGAAGGAGGACGCCCGGATCACTGGACGAAACCCACAATTGCCTGGATCAACGGAGTCCCTGGATGCGGCAAAACAACCTGGGTGGTTTCCGAATTTGACGCGGAAAAGGATATAGTAGTCACCACCACCACAGGGGCAGCAAAAGACCTGAGGGATAAACTGGAGCCTAAAATTGGCGAAAGAGTCAAATCACGAGTGCGCACTATGGCATCCCTACTTGTCAATGGTATTCATGAAGGTGAATCGTGTACACGCCTTATGGTGGACGAAGCCTTAATGAACCATTTCGGATCCATAGTGCTGGCAATTCAAGTAGCCCAAGCCAGTGAAGCTCTTCTCATAGGGGACAACAACCAACTCCCCTACATTGACCGGAATAACCTCTTCCCGCTGAAATACAACAGACCAAATCCTGTCCTAAACATCACCAAAGAACTCCTGTGTACGTACAGGAACCCAATGGATGTAGCATATGCCCTCAATGAGATCTACAGTGGCATATACTCGTCCAAGACTCTCATCAAATCCCTAGCGCTGAAAAGGTACACCGGCTCGATGATTCCGAAGTCAAACGGCACCCTCTATCTCGTTCACACCCAAGCTGAGAAAGCAGAGCTTATCAGCCAAGGCTATGGAACCGAACCGGAATCTCGAACTCTAACCATCCACGAAGCGCAGGGATTAACTTATGAGACAGTGGTTGTTGTGCGTACAACATCCAAGTCATCCAACCTTCTTCAAAGCGTCCCTCATGCCGTCGTCGCACTCTCCAGGCACACGAAAAGCTGCACCTACTACACCGACAGCACTACAGATGATGCAACCGCTCGTCTGGTACTGCGTGCGGAGAATGCGACGACGTCAAGAATAGTGGACTACAACCTCAAAATGGCAATAAGGCGCGGCGACATTCCCATCCGGGAACAACTTCTCCAGGTCTCGCGGGAATTACGGACAGCCCCGACGCGCTTGCCGAAGTAAGTTATAAAAAGAAAAAAACATCACTGGTTTTTCGTCTTGGTGGCATAGCAAATTGTTAATAGAAAATAAGAATCTGTTTTTAGTTCTACGCTACACAATAAGAATCTGTTTTTAGTTCTACGCTACACCTACCACCTACCATAATAAAAAAAAAAAAAATGTAATAGTTAGTAAGTAACATTAAAATAAAAAAAATAATAATAATAAAAAAAAAAAAAACAGTTTTACATAATATTAACATATATAAAAAAAATATATATATAAAAAGAATAATAAAAAAAAAAAAAAAATATAACAAAAATAAAAAAAAAAAAAAAAAAAAAAAAAATATATATATAAAAAAAAAAAAAAACATAATTGAATAAAAATAAAAATAAAAAAAACTGACGATGTGAAAGTATACTTACATATATAAATATTTTACTA
>CATIXG010000018.1:52500-87500 GCA_949710035.1 Crambus lathoniellus
AACCTAACCTAACCTAACCTAACCTAACCTAACCTAACCTACCTAACCTAACCTAACCTAACCTAACCTAACCTAACCTAACCTAACCTAACCTAACCTAACCTAACCTAACCTAACCTAACCTAACCTAACCTAACCTAACCTAACCTAACCTAACCTAACCTAACCTAACCTAACCTAACCTAACCTAACCTAACCTAACCTAACCTAACCTAACCTAACCTAACCTAACCTAACCTAACCTAACCTAACCTAACCTAACCTAACCTAACCTAACCTAACCTAACCTAACCTAACCTAACCTAACCTAACCTAACCTAACCTAACCTAACCTAACCTAACCTAACCTAACCTAACCTAACCTAACCTAACCTAACCTAACCTAACCTAACCTAACCTAACCTAACCTAACCTAACCTAACCTAACCTAACCTAACCTAACCTAACCTAACCTAACCTAACCTAACCTAACCTAACCTAACCTAACCTAACCTAACCTAACCTAACCTAACCTAACCTAACCTAACCTAACCTAACCTAACCTAACCTAACCTAACCTAACCTAACCTAACCTAACCTAACCTAACCTAACCTAACCTAACCTAACCTAACCTAACCTAACCTAACCTAACCTAACCTAACCTAACCTAACCTAACCTAACCTAACCTAACCTAACCTAACCTAACCTAACCTAACCTAACCTAACCTAACCTAACCTAACCTAACCTAACCTAACCTAACCTAACCTAACCTAACCTAACCTAACCTAACCTAACCTAACCTAACCTAACCTAACCTAACCTAACCTAACCTAACCTAACCTAACCTAACCTAACCTAACCTAACCTAACCTAACCTAACCTAACCTAACCTAACCTAACCTAACCTAACCTAACCTAACCTAACCTAACCTAACCTAACCTAACCTAACCTAACCTAACCTAACCTAACCTAACCTAACCTAACCTAACCTAACCTAACCTAACCTAACCTAACCTAACCTAACCTAACCTAACCTAACCTAACCTAACCTAACCTAACCTAACCTAACCTAACCTAACCTAACCTAACCTAACCTAACCTAACCTAACCTAACCTAACTAACCTAACCTAACCTAACCTAACCTAACCTAACCTAACCTAACCTAACCTAACCTAACCTAACCTAACCTAACCTAACCTAACCTAACCTAACCTAACCTAACCTAACCTAACCTAACCTAACCTAACCTAACCTAACCTAACCTAACCTAACCTAACCTAACCTAACCTAACCTAACCTAACCTAACCTAACCTAACCTAACCTAACCTAACCTAACCTAACCTAACCTAACCTAACCTAACCTAACCTAACCTAACCTAACCTAACCTAACCTAACCTAACCTAACCTAACCTAACCTAACCTAACCTAACCTAACCTAACCTAACCTAACCTAACCTAACCTAACCTAACCTAACCTAACCTAACCTAACCTAACCTAACCTAACCTAACCTAACCTAACCTAACCTAACCTAACCTAACCTAACCTAACCTAACCTAACCTAACCTAACCTAACCTAACCTAACCTAACCTAACCTAACCTAACCTAACCTAACCTAACCTAACCTAACCTAACCTAACCTAACCTAACCTAACCTAACCTAACCTAACCTAACCTAACCTAACCTAACCTAACCTAACCTAACCTAACCTAACCTAACCTAACCTAACCTAACCTAACCTAACCTAACTAACCTAACCTAACCTAACCTAACCTAACCTAACCTAACCTAACCTAACCTAACCTAACCTAACCTAACCTAACCTAACCTAACCTAACCTAACCTAACCTAACCTAACCTAACCTAACCTAACCTAACCTAACCTAACCTAACCTAACCTAACCTAACCTAACCTAACCTAACCTAACCTAACCTAACCTAACCTAACCTAACCTAACCTAACCTAACCTAACCTAACCTAACCTAACCTAACCTAACCTAACCTAACCTAACCTAACCTAACCTAACCTAACCTAACCTAACCTAACCTAACCTAACCTAACCTAACCTAACCTAACCTAACCTAACCTAACCTAACCTAACCTAACCTAACCTAACCTAACCTAACCTAACCTAACCTAACCTAACCTAACCTAACCTAACCTAACCTAACCTAACCTAACCTAACCTAACCTAACCTAACCTAACCTAACCTAACCTAACCTAACCTAACCTAACCTAACCTAACCTAACCTAACCTAACCTAACCTAACCTAACCTAACCTAACCTAACCTAACCTAACCTAACCTAACCTAACCTAACCTAACCTAACCTAACCTAACCTAACCTAACCTAACCTAACCTAACCTAACCTAACCTAACCTAACCTAACCTAACCTAACCTAACCTAACCTAACCTAACCTAACCTAACCTAACCTAACCTAACCTAACCTAACCTAACCTAACCTAACCTAACCTAACCTAACCTAACCTAACCTAACCTAACCTAACCTAACCCAGTACTTCACTCTAAGCGACACTGTCACCACGCAGCTCCGCGTAAAAAAATCGCTAAAAATAGTAAAAGTGCTCATAAATTAATTCCGGCAATATTTAGTGTCAGTTCGGTGTCCGACTCACCAGGATTATCGTTT
Source organism: Crambus lathoniellus (assembly GCA_949710035.1). Lineage (NCBI taxonomy): Eukaryota > Metazoa > Arthropoda > Insecta > Lepidoptera > Crambidae > Crambus > Crambus lathoniellus. The sequence continues at coordinate 55,144 of CATIXG010000018.1, forward strand.
GTGGCGATTTATCCTGCAGGACTCCAGTGATACAGGACACCGAACTCCAAGCTGAGTAACACCGGAATTAACAGGTACCCCTACATTTAATATATACCATCGTGTGGAGAATACAACGCCGGCTTTGCCGGCGTTTCAACCTTCAAAATCGGACCATCCCCAAAGGAGTTACAGCCGTCGAAAGGTACCAAATTTCCCATACAAGATCTGTGGAAAATCACAAAACCTCCACGTGCCCGACAGTCTGGCGCCGTTTTCGCACGTCATTCGCGTCATTACCGCATAACAACTAGCGGCGGCCGTGGCTGAAGACACTTTCGGCGGCTTGAGGAATCTGGAGGACCAGCGCTGAAGACAACCACGAGGCGCTCACCTGGTCATCATCAGGCTCGAAGGATCTCCTCATCTGAATGCAGCAGTGAGTTGCACTTTTCACCATCGGAGATACATACCCTGGACCTTGCCGCTGCAATTAGGTAACCCCTCCAACCCCCCAAAATCCTCATATTCCACGTACCCCCCAAGGGTCAAAGGATCTCCTCAACGTGGGACGGCAGAGCAAACTAACTTTCACCAAAGGAACCAGAACATCAGGATCCTCTCTCCGCCCCAAGGAACAAGACCAAAGCTACAAAACCGGTCTACTACACCTTCGGCACCAGCTCCGGACCAGGATCGAGGGAACTCCTGAACCAGGAACGGCAGAGAGCTACGCCTTTCACAAAAGGTATTAGGAGATCAGGCACACACCGCAGACTTTAAGGAGAATTTCAAACCACCCCTTCGACCTTACTTCCACCCCCACCCCCCCCAGGGTCTATATAACTCCTCAGCCAGGAACAGCTGAAAGGTACGAATTCCACTCAAAGAGGATACACACCAGGACCTTCCCACCACTCCAAGGAACCAGGCCAAATAGAACCATCACAGTCTACCTCACCTTCGGAACCAGCTCCGGACCAGGATCTAGAGAACTCCTGAACCAGGAACGGCCGAGAGTTGGTCCTTTCACCAAAGGTAGTAGGAGACTAGGCCCCCCCTAGAGACCCTGAGGAAGCCCCTAAACCCCCAACCCAACCCCCCCAACCCCCCTCTCTCTCCAATCCCCTCCCCAAACGTTTTCCCACGAAACCCCCCCAACCCCCCCTCGAACCCCCCCTCCCAAACGCCGCCCCACGAAACCCCCTAAACCCCCCCTCCAGCCCCCCCCTCTCAAACGCCGCCCCACGAAACCTCCCCCCCCCCCCGATTTTGGTACCTCACCCCCCCGGAGCCTAACTCAGCCAATATTGGCCGTAGAAACCCGAGATTGGGCTCAAACGAATCGGCATCAAAAACCCCGTCGATTGGCTCCGAGGGAATCTAGGAATTCAATCCGCGAAGGGAGATTTTAACATCAATCCATATTATTTTAAAAAAAAATTTAAATTCACACTCAACATCACAGTTGTAGAGGTAAGTTTGATACAACTAACATAAATTAGAATAATTATAATAAGTACTTATCACTTAAATTTAACTGCTATACATAACCGGGAATTAAAAAAAAAAAAAGATAAAAACATTCTTTATTCACTTAGACATAATAAATATGTACTTATGAATCGTCAATATTTTCCTACCACCCATTCAAGACTTTTTTAACTGACAAGAAGAATGGGCGCAAGAAACTTGCCAGCGTTTCTTAGTTAGGTAACGACATTTACAAAAAAAAAAAAACATATCGTTACTAATACAACAATTGCTTAGTATAAAAATACATCATATTAAACAGTGATTATGTTATGTGTTACATCATGACCATGCATTGCGGTCATTCAAATAATCGTCTACATTATAGTATCCTTTGCTCATCAGCGACTCTTTAATGTAACATTTAAATTTATGCAATGGTAGTTCAATTATATGCTGTGGAACTTTATTAAAAAAGGCTATGCTTTTCCCCAGAAATGAGGCTCTGGATTTTTCTAGCCTAAACTTGGGAACGACAAGTTTATCTTTATTTCTTGTGTTAAAGCGATGAATATCGCTCTGCTTTACAAATGTATTATAATACTTTTTCACATAAATTATATTTTCATAGATGTAATGTCCTGCAACAGTTAAAATGTTTATTTCTTTAAATAGATCTCTTAAAGAATCTCTCGATCGGAGGTTGTAAATGGCGCGAATAGCCCTTTTTTGGAGCACGAATATACTTTGGATGTTAGCGGCTGAGCCCCACAACAAAAGGCCGTAGGACATAACACTATGAAAATAACTAAAATAGACTATTCTAGCCGTTTCAATATCGGTTAAGAGCCTTATTTTCTTAACTGCGAATGCAGCCGAACTGAGTCTACTCGCCAAGGCTTCGATATGAGGATCCCATTGTAGTCGCGAGTCTAATATAATACCTAGAAATTTTGTATTGTTAATGAATTCGACCGTATCGCCGTCTAGTCTAATATGAAAATCAACTTGTCTTACATTAGGTAACGAAAATTTTAAACACTTAGTTTTCTTTGAGTTTAATGATAAATTATTACTATTAAACCAATGTGACACTTTTAAAAGAGCACTATTTACTTCGTCAGAACAGTCATCACCTCTATCTACTTTAAAGACTAGAGATGTATCATCGGCAAATAGCACCGTCTCACATAAATTCTTCGCGTAGTAAGGAAGGTCATTTATGTATATTAAAAACAACAGCGGGCCCAATATTGATCCTTGGGGTACGCCCATAGTAATGGGAGCTCCGGTAGACTCAGTTTTATTAATAACTACCTTCTGAGTTCTTTCATACAGATATGAATGCATAAGGCTTACTGACATTTCAGAAACACCATAATGTTTTAACTTCCTTAATAGTGTTTGGTGATCAACACAATCGAATGCCTTGGAAAGGTCACAAAAAATAGCGATTACATCCTGCTTGTCCTCCCAGGCATCAAGTACATGTTTTAGAAATGCAACCCCAGCATCAGTGGTACTTTTACCTTTTGAAAAACCAAACTGTTTCTCATGCAGTATACTATTTAATTTAAAATATTCTAAAAGTTGAGCATAAATTAATTTCTCAAATATTTTACTTATTGCTGGTAGTATGGATATAGGTCTAAAATTTGCTGGGTCACTTTTGTCACCAGCTTTAAACAGAGGAATAATTTTACTATTCTTCATTAAATTAGGAAAGACCCCTTCACTTATACATTGGTTAAAAATTATTGCTAATGATGGAGCTATCACATCAATTATTGATTTGATGATACTTGTAGATATGCCCCAGAGATCTTCTGTTTTCTTAATATTTATTGCTTTGAATGCTTTAATAATATCTTCGGTAGTGACATAGCTAAAACTAAATGTTTCCTGGCACTTGTTCACACTAGATTCCATAAGAGAGACAGCGGTGTTGGGGCAAGAATTAAGTCTGCTAGTAGTTTCTAACGGTATTCGAGCAAAGAAACCTTCAAAAGCACTAGCCACCTCAATATCCGATTCAAAAGTCTGATCACTAATTTTTAAGTTAAATGAATTAATTTTGCTTTTTGTTTTGCCAGTTTCTTGGTTTATAATACTCCAGGTAGCTTTTATTTTATTTTCAGATGATTTAATTTTATTTGAAATATACCTAGATTTTGCCAAAGCACATACTTTCCTAAATGTTTTTGAATATTTCTTGACATATTCAATGAAGCTAGGATCACAGGAGGTCGTTTTTTGTGCATAGAGTTCAAATAACTTTCTTCTACTATTATAAATACCAGGTGTGGCCCAGTCACTGAACTTCTTACGATCATTACACTTTATAACTTTTTGTTTAAAATTGTTACTAAATTCTTTTTCAACAATATCAAATAATGATTGATAAGAGTTATTAGCGTCAGCAGAAGCTGGCAAACATTGAACTTTATCTTGTACATTATTTCTAAATTTATTAATACCACGTTTCGGTATTGGCCTGCAAATTACTTCGCGTTTAGGAGTAACATTATAGTGCTCAAAAGAAGCTAGTTGTCCACTGTGGTCGGATTTAATAATATTAATTACCGATTTCTCAATTAAGTTACAGTTGGAAAAGATGTTATCTAAGCAAGTGGCCGATGTTGGCGTAATTCGCGTCGGTTCATTAAAAGTGTGAAGCAAATTAAATGATTTAAAAAGATTAAGGAATTTACCGGAGAGTTGTGCTAATTTAATATCTAAGATGTCTATATTAAAATCTCCACAAACTACAATTTTTTTATTCTTACGACAGCATATTTTCAAAACATCCTCCATAGTGGACTCAAAGACTGTGTAATTTGCTCCAGGGGGGCTATATACACAGATTATAATCATTTGTTCAAGTTCCACGCATGATATCTCACAAATTCGTTCAACAGAGAGGGATACTATATCCTTTCGCTCTTTATATTGTGTGTTATTAGGTAAAATTATTAAAGAACCCCCCCTTATTGTAGTTTTCCTATTAAATGAACTTACAACACTATAATTATCCAAATTTAACAATAATTCATATTCTTTTAACCAATGTTCAGTAACACATAACACATCAATATTTTCACAATTTAAAAATAAACTTATTTCTAGGTCTTTGCCAGCAGAAAAGCCTTGGATATTCTGGTGTACTATTTTTAAACATTTAGGCCTTCCTCTTGTCAATACTGGGCTAGAGTATGCCTCCGTTGTCTCTAATGGTAATTTAAATTAACCATGTCAGTATTTGGATTCAAAAGAATCGAATTATTTGGAACAGATTCCAAAGTTACATTAGAAGTATCAAAGTTAAACTGCTCAATAGAAGCAGAGGTTATACTAGCCAAGTTGTTGGCTAATTGTTTAAAATAAAATGATAGCGATACCGCTATTTGTCGCTTAAGATAATTAGGCAGATAATATTTATCTTTAGTCAAGTTAAATTTGTATAACAATGTGTTGATGTCAATTAAATGCATCTGCTGACTATTATGATAAGCTATTGTGCTTAAGGTTAAGTTTAAGTTATGTCTAATTTTATTTTCTAGCTGTGAAAAACCTTGACTATAAGGAAATGTAAACATAACAACTTTTTTTACATTTAAAGAGCATAATGAGTTACAGTATGATATTAATTGGCTTTTATTAATATTACCTCTATTTCCAATTAAAACTATCAAATTAGTGTTTTCATCATAAGATTTTCTGACAATTAATTTCATTATCTCATTTAAGGTTGAGCCAGGCATACAATAATTAATAATGCTTTCTTCAGAGTGTTTCTGGATGAATTGGCCTAAATTTTTCCCAATCTCATCGCAGAACATAATTGTTTTAGTGTCATTAGTTTTAGTAGGTGGGCTATTTTCATTATTCAGCAATAAACTATTAATATAATCTATAGTATCAGTGTTAGGGACTTCAGGGTTGGTTGGTAAAATAACCTCCTGCGGAGTCAGGTCTAATGTCTCATTTTGACATGAATGACTATTTATTTTGGTACAACTACAGCTGCATTTTTTTCCTAATGATTCAAACCGATCTGAATTAAAATTGCAAAAGTCAATCATATTATATGCAGCCATTTTTTGATTACTTAATTGTTTGCGAGAAAACTCACACAAGTTGGTGTACATTTCCCTAAGGGAAAGTTCCAAAATGTCAATCTTATTACCTAATTGACTTCCTATTATTTCACTTTCTTTGTTCTTATTACATGTTTCCATGTTTATCACATTTAATTGTTCTAACAATAGCTTGCGCTCTTTCCTCAATTGACAGTATTTATTATAATAATTTTGTTTTTTAATTAATTTCTGTGTTTTCTTTATGTACCTATTAATTTTGATATATTTCTTAATTTTTTTCCCGCTACTAAAATGACATATACTTTTATTATTAGCAAATGGTTTACTAACATAGTTAACACATTCCGAAGTGGAATTGTCATGTGTAGCAGAATTGCATTGCATCAACTCATCAAAGAGGCTTTGAGAGTGCCTTTCTTCGATGATACTTTTATTAACCTTTTCTAGATCTAGCACTGTTCTTTGAGCTATAGACAAACTAATTTCTAAATCTGTAATGCGACTCAAAGCCTGATCATGAGTGTCATAACAAGCCCTAAATGACTGAATATAGTCTTCCATTTGGTTACACTTGTCTAAGAGTTCGGAGTATTTTGTATAAATTTCAGCGAGTTCACTCTTGAGTTCTGTGTTGCGGGTTATGGTCTTGACAATCTCTTGTTCGCCTTCCTCTCTTTCCTTAATTAAAGAGTTATTTAGGTCTCTTGTTGCCTTGAGATCCTCCAGAGCATTTTTGAGTTTAAGCTCCATGTCCTTTGCCGTTGCCATCCGGGTCATCATGGCTATAGATTGGGTTTTTAAGGCCGCTATCACTAAAAATAAACAAAAGTGATTATTAACTAGTTAAAAAAAAACAGATAAGGTAAGTGTTGTACTCTAGAATCAATAAAGAGTTATTTCTTTAAATAAGTTACTTGTACAAAAAATAATAATAATAATAGATAATTAACAATAAACTTAAGTGTGTCGGGTACTGTTATGTTAAAACAATAGGTAATACCATCAGTATTCCTTTGAGTAAAGGAAAGCGAGGCCAACCAAATTGTTATAGTGAAGTTAGTTGTGTTTGCTTAGTGTATTAACTTTGAATATAAAGAATCCTAAATAGCTAAGTAGTCGGCAGTACTTAACTAATATTATTATATCCCTTCACAAGTACAATTAAATTAACAGACTTATTATTAGTTATTGTTATTGCAAACTAGTTTCACAGTCTTTGATTGAAGTGATTTGGATGTCCCTGTATGGATGTAGTGTTTGGAAAGTGTAGCAGTAAGGTGAATGTCTGTGACAGTAGTGGTCACCGTCAGCTTTACTTCCACAGTTTGTCAAGTAAAGAGAGGTTGTCAACGATGCCAAATCGTAATGGATTGTGACGTTGCTCACTGAAAGTGAGCTCTGTACTAGTAATGATAATTAATGTACAGTGAATGTGAAACCAATTTGGCATTCAAATCTAGTGTGTTAGTTGAGTTTAAAAGTAATGATCAATAACTAAAATTATAACTAAATATGTGGGTAGGTATTTTGAACTCAATTAAGATTTCAAAAAGTGTTCTTTATGGTTTTCCCACTTTATTACTAAGAAATTTATATACTGCAAGTAGTAATTCAGGCTGTAAGGAAGATGGCAAAACCTCTAATAACTTAAAGTCCAATTTATGTCAAAATTTAACTACCTACTTATATATTTTAAAAGATTGAATGTTAATTAGAGGTAACACAATGCAAACAAATGAAATTCCTTAGAATAATAACGTGAAATTCTTAATCTGGAAACACTTGAAGTTGTTAATAGCATATACCTACTCAAGTTGTTTGTCTAACAAATTAGTGAAAACTAACAACTTGGTTATCAAGATTGTCAAGATGTATTTGTCGGTAATATATGTTTATATTGGTCTGAGAATGCAATGTGAGTGATGTAAATTATGAAAACAATACTCCCCAGGTTTAAGAAGAAGCAGTCCACAGTATTTATATCATTTCAATTTGAATTAATATCCTCTTCTTGAATGACAGTTGGGTAAATTTTTCCTCGCTTTTAATTCAAAAGTTCATTAAACTTGCTGATAACACTTCCACTTGTTATTTAATACGTAATTAAGCTAATTATAACAAATTATTAGGAAATTAAATGAGAATTACTAATTAATTAATTGATTACAATTACACAGCAAACTTTTAAGTGTTGCTGCCAGTGTTGCCAGCACCGAACCGTAAAGTCAGTGATGTCGTCAAACACCCCCACCAAACAGTCACCGAACTTCGAAGAAGGGCAAACGGAGTCTAGTGAGACAGGGAGAACCACGGTCCCCCTCCCATCCACTTCTAAAAAGGAATTCTCACCACCTGTCACACAAAAAAGAGCAGGGCCTACAAAAAAAATATCCTACACTCCATCAGCCACCAAACATCGGGCGACTTCGTCACGTCCAAAACGGAATAGTGGGCAACCAAAAGGTCCAAGCGACCTATGCAAGAATATTGCCCACAGTAAAGGCATAATTAAACGACTAAACACAGGAGGTCTCAGAAGGGCAGTGTCCATCAAGAACGCACAAGCCATCAGCCGGAAGATCACGGCTGATCAGATGCGCGACTTGACTGCGGATGCGTCCATCTGCGACTTCACCACTCCAGTAAAACACAAACACACCAACACTGGCACCGACAAAAATACACAACCTGAACCACACTACCACAACCGAAGCTGCCCACTAACGTCCCCAAGCGTCAACCACGAACCACACACCAGTGCCCCCTTAACAGCCCGCAAGGACCATTACAGTATAGTCCTCTCAAACACGCCAGAACATCAGGCGTCAGAAGAGGGCCCCAAACTCACTGAGTCCGCATCACAAAATACATCTCCATACAATAGTGATCAGGAGGCACTAACCGACGATGAGTGGACGGACATCGAGAGCGTGGCAAGCGGCAGGAAAAGTTTTCTTCCGCCGATAGGCTTGCGAACTGGTGTCTGTAAGGACCTTGCAACCGAGAGTGCGCGAGAGTTCCTCATGACCGGAAAGGGCGCAATAGAATCCGCAAAAAATCTAAAGCGGGAGCTACGGGAGACAGCGGTGGAGCAGCTAGCAAACCTTTACGAGCTGGTTTTATCTCTCGCCGATTCAAGGAATAGGCACCGCCTAAACCTTGAAGTTGAAAGGACAAGAGCGGCGAGAGAAATGGTCAAGGTGGAAAGAGCCCACATTAGGAAGCTCGAAGAAGAACGAAACAACTTTGAGCTGAGGCTACAGGAGTCAAGGGAGGCGTGGACCGGCACACATAAGGCAGTCACAGGGGTACAAAGCTGGCTGAACTTTGAAATGGATGGCCTCATAAAGACAGTGAAGGCCATCCAGTTTGAAGTAAAGGAGGCAACACCATCGACCCCCCCAGTAACCCAACGTAACACCGACCAAGCCTTCCCCGCGCACCCCCCTCAACTTCCTTCACGAGAACACCCCCATCAAGACCTTCAACCGGCTCTGGAGGAAATAAAGTTAAAATTGGGCGACCTCGCTAATGAGATCCACTATTTAAAAATGGATGCTCAGGTAACACCACGTAAAGGGCATCCATCGCCAAAATCTTCTACATCACAAACCTCCGAGACCGATACCGGACTGGCTGCATCTCTGCAAACTATCAACGCAGAGATAAGCGCGCTGCGAGATGAGCTACGAGAAGTCTCTGGATGCCTCCGCAGCGTTAAGGCGGCCACTAAGGAGGAAGTCCAGGAGGTAATAAGGGAAGAGACCTCGGCGATCAGAGCGAGGACGAGAGACATCCTTAAGGAATTGGAGGAAGTTAAGGATGTTGCTTACACGAGTGGCCCAGTTCCATCTGGACCAATGGGCATTGGATCAGAGCTGGCTATCTCTGAAACGGCGACACATCTGGAGGAGATGATGAATCCTTTGAGGGCAGATGTGGCAGAGGTGGCCAGCCAATCCAAAGCTTTGAACAACACACTCGTGTGGATCAACTCCGCCCTAAAGAAAAATACACAGGCACTCGCGCCCACAACCACCAAACCAACTGACACCACTTACGCAACCGTAGCGGCTCGTCCAAAACCCCCTGCAAAGCCGAACCACACGATCATCGTGACGTCGACCGACCCCACCAACACCGGGGAAAAGGTAATTGAAACGATCAGATCGGTGCTCGACTTTAACGGGGCGGGTATACAGGTGGACAGAGTCCGTAAAGCGAAAAACCGGAAAGTGGTGTTAAGCTTCGGTAATGAGGAGAGTGCCAAAACAGTAAGGGACCAACTTACAAAAACAGAAACTCTCACAGTAGAGACTGGCAAAAACAACAACCCCTTGATAAGACTCAACAACGTAATGGCCTATCATAGCGACAAAGAGCTCCTGGAGCACCTGCAGGCCCAAAACAAGAAATTGTTTGAAGACCTGGCAGAGGACCAAAGAAAAATGTCAGTGCGCTACCGCAAAAGGGCACGAAATAACCTTCAGTGCCACCCAGTGCTTGAGGTGTCTCCCTCACTTTATAAGCGCGTCATGGAGGCAGGGGCGGTCCACATTGGTCTAGGGAAATCGACCGTAGAGGACCAATCGCCTCTTGTTCAATGTGCCAAATGTCTGGGCTTTGGACACACTAAGGCTCTCTGCAAGGAAAAGGACGAAAGCTGCAATTATTGCGCTGAATCCCACTCCTGGCAGGACTGTCCAGCCAGAAAAGACAACCGACCACCAAACTGCAAAAACTGCAGTAAAAGTAAAGGAGACACCTCAAACGTTATGCCCCACATAGCCTTCAGCGACATATGTCCTGAACGGCGAGTCTGGGACAACATAGCGCGGTCCAGGATCGCGTACTGTTAACGCCACTGTTCTGACTGGGAACGCCCTCTACAGTAACCACGGACACACCAGCCTACATTTCATCCAGGCCAACCTACAAAGATCAAAGCAAGCGACGGCCGAGTTGTTAAAGGCGGCTGCGGACCTCGGGACAGCGGTGGCTATTATCCAGGAACCCTACGTGGGAGCCTCAGGCATAGTTAAGCAAGTCCCAGGCACCAGAGTCATCCAGTGCACCCTCAACCGCCAGAAACCTGTAAAGGCTGCTGTAATCGTCTTCAGTGACAAGCTGAAGGTTACGCATGACCCACAGCTTGTCACAGAAACGGAGGCAGCGGTATTAGTGGAAGCCGGCCGGCTTAAACTTGGAGTTGTGTCCGTATACTACGAGGGAGACGAAAACATAAACCCGTATATAGACAGAACAAAAACAGTATGCGATAAGCTCTCCGTCCACACGGCCAACATTCTTATTGGGGGAGACGTAAACGCATGGAGCCACTGGTGGGGCAGCCCGTCCGAAAACCAGAGAGGCCGAGAGTACTCATCCTTCCTGTCCGAAATGGATTACCACATCCTCAACACCGGCAACACACCGACCTTCGAGGTATATCGAGGAGGCAAGCTTCACAGCAGCTTCGTCGACGTCACGGCTTGTTCGGCACCTTTGCTAGGGAAAGTTAACAACTGGTATGTAGACAGAAATCTCACCACAGCAGACCACAACGCCATCTCTTTCACCCTGGTGGTAGGAGGAACATTACAACCAATTCCTCGTACTTCCACCAAAAGGTACAACTGTAAAAAGGCAAAGTGGTGCGATTTCGATACGACACTACACGAAGCCCTAGCAAGGAGGGACTTAAACGCCGAGACGATAAGGTCGGCAAAGAGCCACCAGGATCTGGAATCCAACATACAAGACTATATAGACTCCATCGAGGAAGCATGCGCGCATGCGATCCCAAGAATAGGCAACAGGAAGACAAACTCGACCCCTCCGTGGTGGACACAGGAGATAAACAGCCTCCATAAAGAAGTGCTTCGTAAGAAGCGCAGGATCAGGAATGCTGCCCCAATCCGGAAAGAAGCCGTACTACGGGATTACTTAGAGGCCAAAGAGGAATACCTAAGGAAAGCCTCGGAGGCCCAAACTGAGAGTTGGAAAAACTTCTGCACCACACAAGAAGGAGAGAGTATGTGGGACGGAATTTACAGAGTCATCAGGAACACAGGTGGGAGGCAAGAGGACATGCTCCTGCGTAGCTCAGATGGCAGAACACTCAGCCAGGGAGAATCGGCAGACCTACTAGCCGACACTTTTTACCCTGAGGACTCTGTAACGACAGATAACCCGTATCACACCCAACTCAGACAACTTGTGGAGAGCAGAACAGAAGACCAAGTGAGGGAAACATCGGCGGATGACCCACCTTTCACTGAGGCTGAAGTCGAGGCTGTGCTAAAAGCACAAAACCCGAAGAAAGCCCCAGGGTCAGATGGGTTTACCGCCGACATCTGCGCCAGAGCTGTTCGAAGCGAAAGAGAAATATTCATGGCAATTGCAAACCAATGTCTAGCCATGTCTTATTTCCCGTCACAGTGGAAAACAGCTCATGTAGTCATAATCCGGAAACTAGGAAAAGATGACTACACCCACCCGAAATCTTACAGACCGATAGGCCTTCTATCGATCCTGGGTAAGATTCTCGAAAAACTCCTGGTGGGCAGGCTACAGTGGCACCTTCTACCAACTCTCGACCCCAAACAGTACGGTTTTATGCCACAACGCGGGACAGAGGACGCTCTCTATGACCTGACGAGACATATCCGAACCGAGCTCGAAGCTAGAAAATCGGTCATAATTATCTCACTGGACATAGAGGGCGCTTTCGACAACGCCTGGTGGCCGGCTCTAAAGCGTCAACTTCTGACCAGGAAGTGCCCACAAAACCTATACAAGTTAGTAGACTCATACCTCATGGGAAGGAAAATAACGGTAAACTACGCAGGGGCTAAAAGCGAGAGGGCCACTACTAAAGGATGTGTCCAAGGCTCAATCGGTGGACCAACCTTCTGGAACCTCATTCTGGATCCCCTGCTACACATACTGTCGAGTGAGGACGTCTACTACCAGGCTTTTGCCGACGACGGTGTCCTAGTCTTCTCCGGGAAGTCCATAGTCCAAATGGAAGAAAACGCCAACAATGTGCTAGGTAAAGTTACAGAATGGGGGGAACAAAACAAGTTGAATTTCGCAGCACACAAGACCAACGTTATGCTGCTAACGAAAAAACTTAAATTCGACCCCCCCACCATACAAATGTCTGGAACAACACTAGCTATTGTTGACGAAATTAAACTCCTAGGACTCGTAATAGACAAGAACCTTAACTTCAACTCACACGTGAAGGCAGTATCGAAAAAAGCCTCCAATATATACAAACAGCTAGCGTGTGCAGCTAAGGTTACTTGGGGACTCAACAGGGAAATCGTAAGGACCATCTACGTCGCGGTGATTGAACCCATCATCACCTATGGGTCGTGCGCCTGGTCAGAAGCTTCGAAACTTCAAACTAACAAAAAACAATTGGAAGCAATCCAAAGAAGCTTTGCCCAAAAAATCTGCAAAGCATACAGGACAGCATCACTCACTTCAGTGCTGGCTTTGTCAGGGACACTTCCACTGGACCTACGCATACAAGAAAATGCCGCAATGTACGAGGCGAAAAAAGGTATCTCTACCACCTTCCTACCACCAGGAAGACAGCTCGAGAAAAAGGTGAAGTTCCTAGACTTCCCTCACCCAGCTACTCAAATAACAACCGAGTACGAGCTCCTGGAGAACATGGACAGCGACACCGAAGCAACCCTCCAAATTACAGGACCACAAGTCTATACAGATGGCAGTAAAATGGAGGGTAAGGTTGGAGCTGCCCTAACATGGTGGGAGGACGGAAGAGAAACCTCGAACGATCTTTTTAGCCTCGACCAAACTTGTACGGTCTTCCAATCCGAGCTATATGCACTTCACAGAGCGGTCAAGAAGGCAAGGGCGAGCGGTAAAATTATGGTTAACATCTTGAGCGACTCGAGATCCTCGCTCGAATTACTTAACAACCCCAAAGTGCTGCACCCCTTGGCCAAAACCATTAAGGAAGATATAGCTCAGATAAGAGAAGAGGGAAGGCAGGTGAGGCTTTTCTGGTTAAGAGCTCACGTAGGGACTCCAGGGAACGAAAGAGCAGATGAGTTGGCAAAAACAGCAGCCTCAACACCAACGCCACACCCCGACTACGCGGAGGTACCACTCTCCTACGTCAGGAAAACAATCCGTAGAGAAACTGTCCAGAAATGGCAGGATCGCTACGATAGCTCCGAAACTGGCTCGGTCACAAAAGTGTTTCTCCCGGATGTGGATAAGGCATATCGGATAGTGCGAGAAGCAAAACCGAACCATTTTCAGACTCAAATCCTGACAGGCCACGGTGGCTTTGGAGAGTACCTTCACCGGTTTAACCTCAGGTACAGCCCGGGCTGCGAGTGCGACACCACCGTAAACGAGTCGGTATGGCATCTACTGCTCGAATGTCCCCGCTTCCAAATAAAACGCCATAACTTAACCCAATCTCTTGACACGACACTTACACAAGCCACACTACACTCACTGTTGGAATGTAAAAAATCCAGATACCAACTGCTGGATTTTATGGGATATATTGCCGAAGCAGCTTCACGCCGCAACAGCACCCTAAACGTTCCAACTCCAACATCACCACTACCACAAACCAACACACAACAACAAACTAACATGCCTTTACTGACGCAAAAAGACGAGAAAACCCTAGATATATTAAGCTTGGCTCACCCGGGTCGACCTGGAATAAGGCTTAGAGGAGTAGCGCTGTTCATGGACAACAACACAGAGTGTCTTGGAATAGCCTACTGCAGTGCCTTAGCAAAAAACAGGGTAACCATCTCTCCAGGTCTCGGAGCTCTTATAAACGGTAGCACGCGCAAGATCACCATGCGGCGCAAAGTGTTCGACCAACTTCCCACGGTGAAAGTCGAAAACAACACGTGCAGACTAGTGCGGAAAGACAACAAAGTCATCGCACTGTTCTGCGCTGGTTATGACATCACCGAGTTCGAGCAAATGTGTGCAGTACTGACGTGTATAGGGAACCGAGCATCACCTGAGACCTCTCCTCGAAAGATCAGCGTGGACGCCATGACCGTAGAGTACATCTCAGGGGAAACAAAGGACTACGAAGGAGTTCTCCTGGCCTCAAAATACCACGAACTTGTGGTGTACGAGGACAGGGGCCAGAGCCTGAGTTACCTTCTGACCAAACCCCCCGACCATGACGTATCACGTGTCCCCACAGACCACTGGGACCACCCCGTCCTAAACCCGAATGCAAGTGGGTCAGAACGTCTCCAGCAAAGGGTACAAGCGGCGAGAGTAGAGGCTCAGAGTTCTAAAAACATTGGCAACAGAACCAACTTCTCGTCGATGTTATCCACCCTAGGCAAAGCCTTCCAGGCGATACCGAACAAAATTTCCAAAAAGCTCCAAAACCTTAAAAGAACTAAGTCAGCGGAGAAGGCGGTGGAAGACTTCTTAAAACCAGCCCCGCGTCAAAAGTCGGAACCCCCCCTTCTGCCCCGTACACGTGCAGACAAGGGACAGGTAGAGACTCCGAAGTTCATAGCGGCCAACGAACCACAGGATCACATGATAAACGCATTCATGGAATTTGTAGCAATAACCAAGGCAACCCTCAAAGTAAACACGGACGCTTGTGAAAAAATCATCCAGGCGTACCGCCGGGACACAATTGGCCTGCTACAAGTTCTGTTAAGCGAAGCTGGGGCGGCGATCTACGACAACGACAACGCAAAAGTCCTAGCGGGCAGCATGTCGGGGTCGTACATGACAGCTTACAGCAACACGTGCGGTTTTGTGGTAGCTGATGAGGACAGAGCCAGAAGTGAAGGAGTTTCTATCTTCAGAACACCACCCGGAGACCCAATTGTGGTGGTCGCCAAGTGCACCAGGGTGATGCTGGACGACAGGATACTCAAAATGGCGCAAACCATAGCGGGTAACCTGTTCGAAGGAGGACGCCCGGATCACTGGACGAAACCCACAATTGCCTGGATCAACGGAGTCCCTGGATGCGGCAAAACAACCTGGGTGGTTTCCGAATTTGACGCGGAAAAGGATATAGTAGTCACCACCACCACAGGGGCAGCAAAAGACCTGAGGGATAAACTGGAGCCTAAAATTGGCGAAAGAGTCAAATCACGAGTGCGCACTATGGCATCCCTACTTGTCAATGGTATTCATGAAGGTGAATCGTGTACACGCCTTATGGTGGACGAAGCCTTAATGAACCATTTCGGATCCATAGTGCTGGCAATTCAAGTAGCCCAAGCCAGTGAAGCTCTTCTCATAGGGGACAACAACCAACTCCCCTACATTGACCGGAATAACCTCTTCCCGCTGAAATACAACAGACCAAATCCTGTCCTAAACATCACCAAAGAACTCCTGTGTACGTACAGGAACCCAATGGATGTAGCATATGCCCTCAATGAGATCTACAGTGGCATATACTCGTCCAAGACTCTCATCAAATCCCTAGCGCTGAAAAGGTACACCGGCTCGATGATTCCGAAGTCAAACGGCACCCTCTATCTCGTTCACACCCAAGCTGAGAAAGCAGAGCTTATCAGCCAAGGCTATGGAACCGAACCGGAATCTCGAACTCTAACCATCCACGAAGCGCAGGGATTAACTTATGAGACAGTGGTTGTTGTGCGTACAACATCCAAGTCATCCAACCTTCTTCAAAGCGTCCCTCATGCCGTCGTCGCACTCTCCAGGCACACGAAAAGCTGCACCTACTACACCGACAGCACTACAGATGATGCAACCGCTCGTCTGGTACTGCGTGCGGAGAATGCGACGACGTCAAGAATAGTGGACTACAACCTCAAAATGGCAATAAGGCGCGGCGACATTCCCATCCGGGAACAACTTCTCCAGGTCTCGCGGGAATTACGGACAGCCCCGACGCGCTTGCCGAAGTAAGTTATAAAAAGAAAAAAAAAAATCACTGGTTTTTCGTCTTGGTGGCATAGCAAATTGTTAATAGCATATAATATAATAATACCTAAAATAAGAATCTGTTTTTAGTTCTACGCTACACCTACCACCTACCATAATAAAAAAAAATTTAATAGTTAGTAAGTAACATTAAAATAAAAAAAAAATAATAATAAAAAAAAAAACAGTTTTACATAATATTAACATATATAAAAAAAATATATATATAAAAATAATAATAAAAAAAAAAAAAATTATAACAAAATTAAAAAAAAAAAAAAAAAAAAAAAAAATTATATATAAAAAAAAAAAAAACATAATTGAATAAAAATAAAAATAAAAATAAAAAAACTGACGATGTAAAAGTATACTTACATATATAAATATTTTACTATACTAAGACACAAATGTATTGTTATTTGTATTTATTTTATCATAAAAACTAACACTAGAATAAGGAAACTACCCTACAGCTGTGAAATGACTTATTTATATTTTTCACATATCTTCTAAATTATTTTGTTACTTTTAGTAGTTTTTAAAACGCGGAGCTCACTGATTTCAGTGTATATTTATAAGCTTTTAACATACAAAATAATAAAATAAAAACAAACTCAAAAAAGTGCGGACCAAGTGTCTGCAGGCTGACGTTTCATTTAATAAAAAAAAAAAAACCTAACCTAACCTAACCTAACCTAACCTAACCTAACCTAACCTAACCTAACCTTTTTTTTTTTTTCTTTTTTCTTCGTGGGGAAAATGTACTTTTACGCACCGCCCGCCACCAGATAACTGGGGCAGGGGAAGTGGGACTCTCCCGCTGGTGAACAGCGGGCATACCTTACACTAAAAACCCCCCGTTGTGACGTCTCTGCCGGTTGTCGGTGGCATGGGTTCCAATCGGGAATCGACCACACCGCCCCGGCCGGCCATGGCTTATCCTGGCCTCGATCTTGTGTTTAGGAGACGCGCGTCACGAGTGGCGTCTCCGTCCTTCATCATGGGGGGAAAAGATGCGCGGCGTAGCGCCTTCTACGTCCCCCAGTTCGTCGGCGTCTGAGCGGGTGCGCCTGGGCATCACCCTCGCGAAGCCGCTCAGTGGCCTCCTTCTGCGTTATAACCTCCTCGCAGAAGGTGGCCATGGCGTCCCAGGCCCTGCTGTCTTCCAGCATGGCCCTAACTACACTGGGTAGGGAGAGATCAGTCCCCACCACCGCCGTGAGTGTGCGGCGCTGTCGGCCCCAAGTTGCACACACCTCCAGGGTGTGCTGCGCCGAGTCACGAGCAGCACCGCATTCGTGGCACATAGGGCTCACCTCGCGCCGAATCATGTGCAGGTAATCCCCGAAACAACCGTGTCCGGAGAGTACCTGCACAAGGCGGTAAGTCAAAGACCCGTGCTTCCGCGCCACCCACTGTCTCAGCACCGGCTGGATTGCTTCAACTGTGCGCCGACCA
This sequence comes from Crambus lathoniellus, assembly GCA_949710035.1. Lineage (NCBI taxonomy): Eukaryota > Metazoa > Arthropoda > Insecta > Lepidoptera > Crambidae > Crambus > Crambus lathoniellus. The sequence goes on from CATIXG010000018.1 coordinate 73,107, forward strand.
AACTCCGCGGACTCGAGTTCCTCCTCCCATCGCTGCATAACTGCGTCGTGCGCGTCGCGTCTTATCACTTGGACCTCCTCATGGGTCAGACGATCTCCCCGTGCCCTACACTCAATTTTGTGCCGGTATACTTCGTCAAGCACCTCCGCTTCCATCTCCCATGGCGGAGTGCCTGCCAGCGCTAGGGCCGCCGACGCAGAAACTGTACGGTAAGCTCTTATAGCCCGTGTAGCCATCGCGCGTTGTGGGGAACGCAGGAGCGCACAGATATGCCTATTCATGGCATCTGCCCAGACCGGCGCACCGTATAAGGCCATACTTTTAACCACGGTCGCATAGAGGCGACGGCAGCTAATGCTTGGCCCACCAACATTTGGGAGTAGCCGACCGAGAGCTAGCGCCGTCTTAACAAGTCGCGGGGCCAGCTTCTTAAAGTGCGGTATGAAGCCCCACCGGCTGTCTAGGGTCAAGCCCAGGTACCGCATAGTATTGCCTACAGGGACATTTACACCATCCACTGACACAAAAGCATCGGCTGGTGGGCCATCGCGGGGCCCATGAAAGCAAATAACCTCCGTTTTATTCAGAGCTACCTCCAAACCCAACATTCTTATCCTTTGGACAACCAGGGTCGCGCCAACGGTAGCCAGACGCGCCGCTTCTGAGTAGCTGTTGCCCCGGGCGGTGATTAGGGTGTCATCCGCATAACTGATGATGTTCATGCGGGGCAACAGAAGACCTCGCAGGACCCAATTGAAACCAATGTTCCACAGGAGCGGCCCGAGGACTGACCCCTGTGGAACGCCACAACTTACTTCACGACTGTACATGGCTCCTCCTGGCCCAATGTACTTGACCTTACGTCCTGACAAATAACTTGCAACTACTTTTCGGAGATAGTATGGAACCTCGTGAAACCGTAGGCCCTCCAAGATGGTTTCGAAGGGGATGGTGTTAAACGCGTTGGCGATGTCAAGAGACACCGCCAGCACCTGTTCCCCTCTCGAAGTTGCCCTGTTACAAATACGCCTCAATTCCAGCAGGGCGTCAACAGTGGACTTTCCAGCACGGAAGCCATATTGCCGCTCGGACAAGTTAGGTCCCGCAGTTGAGAGGTGCTGCTCAATACGCGCGGCGAGTAGGCGCTCGAAAAGCTTACCCGCCTCGTCTAGGAGAACGATGGGCCTGAACGATGAGGGCGACCCAGGAGCACGTCCTTCCTTTTTTAAAAGACAGAGTCTGCCGTTCCTCCACGTGTAAGGGAACTCTCCCGACTCCAGGCACAGGGAAAACAGGTCCCTGAGCTGTTGTCCTAGGTGTTTTGAGGCCGCCACCAACACAAAACCAGGTACTCCATCTGGGCCCGGAGCCTTTCTCCCCTTCGCTCGGAGTCTGTCTAGCGCGGCATCAAGCTCCTCTTCGGTGACTGGAGCAGCCCTGACCGTCATCTCGTCTTCCCTTGTCGGAGAGGTCATTACCGGCGGGACGAACGCAGCCCTTCTCGGGAAGAGGCCAGACACAGCGTCACTCAACTGTCGTGGCTCAAAGTCCTCTAGCGAAGGCGCACCACCGCGCATTTTACTGCGTACCACGACAAAAGGCCTTCCCCAGGGGTCGCGGTCTAAGTCCTGGAGCCATTCCTCTCGCGCTCTGGACTTTGCCTGTGAAATGGCCTTCTGAAAGTCCAGTTTCGCTTGTTTGTAGGCCTCGTAGAGAAATTGTTCCTCAATCTCGGTATGCCTTCTTCGGCGACAACGTTTGTGGTCTCGACGCTTTCTATTGCAAGTTTCCCGGAGAGACGCCAGCTCAGCGGACCACCAGTAGACTGCCTTCTTGCCTGGAGGCGGGCCCAGGGAGCGGGGCATTGCTGTATCGCATATGTAAGTGAGGTCCTCTCGAAGTCTAAGAGCCCGCTGATTAGCGCTATCTTGGCGGCTATCGCGGGCGTCATGGTTCCAACCTACAACTATTGCGGCTTCTTCAGCTAAATTTGGGTCGAAACGTGTGTGAGCCCACTTTGGAAACCGAGCACCACTACCTACACTTCTCCGGGGCAGTCTGTTAGTTGATGCCACGTTGGTGGCGACCTCAAACGTTATGTATTTATGGTCAGAAAGGGACTCCACCTCTCCATGCACACGCCACCCTGAGATCCGAGCGGCTAGAACAGGGGTTGCAAACGTCACGTCAACTATTGAGCCACCATTCCGCCTCACGCACGTGAATTCGTGGCCCCTATTGCAAACTGCGAGTCCAGACGACGCTGCAAAGTCTGCGACTATGTCACCTTTGTCGTCCGTGACATGGGAGCCCCAAACGGCCGACTTAGCGTTGAGATCCCCCATGACCAAAACATGTTGTCGCTGACCAACCAACCGACCCACAACAAGACCTAGGAGATCAATGTAGACTTCTAGTTCGGCTACACTTTTGTTCGGAGAGAAATAGACCCCCACTATAGTGACATCCCCGAATTCAGCCACCACGTATCCCCGTCCCCTCTCCTTAGCCACTAACGGAGTGCGAGAATCGGGATCAACTAGAATTGCGACCGAGCCGCTTAAATCGCCTACCCAATGAGACAAGGTTGGAACGAAATACGGCTCCGAGATCACAGTTATATCAACCTTCCACTCCACCATAGTCTGCGAAAGCAGATCTTGAGACCGGGTGGAGTGATTGACATTAGCCTGAAGAAAGCTGAGATGCGGTGCACTAGTCATCGCTTTGTTCTGACATTATCTCAGCTTCCTCCGGCAGAAGCGGGTCGGCTACGGTGGGAGGGGCACGAGTACCTGGGCCCTCCTTTGGTTTGATGTGAGGAGGATCACACTTCTTGCCCCCCATTCGGTGACCAGAGGGTCGCCCAGCATCTTCACAGACGGCACATCTATAAGCTGGTTGACTGCAGCTAGCAGCGATGTGTCCGTCTCTCCCACAGCGGTAGCACAGCCCACTACGGTCAACCTGACTCGGACACCGCTGGCTCGTATGCCCAAGGCTCAGGCATCTGAAACAGCGCATAGGCAGCGGTTCTAAAACACGCACCATGGCCGAGCTCCAGCCCACCAAAAGTCTCCCCGTTTCTACAATCTTTTTGGCAATAGGCACTGGGCATTTTGCCAAAGCCGAGCCTGATCCCCCCGGACCAAATCGGACTTCTCCTACCTTAATCTGGTCGGAGGAATAAGCTTCTCCGCCCTTCTCCAAAATAGCAGCCATAATGTCCTCTTTCCCGATCGAGTCATCGAGCCCTGAGATACGGAGGTCAACACACTTTGTGGGTCTCGTGACTTTAGCCACTCCCGACAGCACCTCGCGCAGCTTAGAAGCCAACTGATCCGCCTTCTGTTCATTTCCAGGGCCTGGGATGGAGATAATCCTGGCCCCCGTTGCCGCCTGCTTACAGCGGATGCCCTCGAGTCCGAAGTCCTTAAGCTGCATTTGTGCCCTAGCCTTGCACAGGATGGTGGCATATGTAGCACCCTGCGCGATAGCATCTGGATGCAGTGTCAAGACGACTGCTGCCGATCGCGGTGCTGAAAGACCAGCTTTCTTTTTGTTTCGCCTCTTGCGTTTCTTGTTTTGAGCGGCTGCATCGGCCGTATCAGCTGGTGAGTTGGATGCCCCCTGCGACGCAGATTGAGCCGCCTTCAACCTCTTGTTTCTGGCTTTTCGGCTTTCAGCCGTCTCCCACTCCCCTTGTGCTGGGGTTGGCGCTGACGGCGTCGCCGGGCTATCTGGCTGACTACGAGAAGAAGAAGGGCCTGCTGTTGGTGCCTGCCGACGAGAAGGCGCTGGCGCTGGAGGTGGAGCAGCTGGTGCTGGTGAAGGAGGCTCTCTCCTTTTATCGCCCGCCAGCTGCGGTCTGATGATGGGCGCTGGGGGAAGTCTCGACTCAAAGCTGCTGAGTTGGGTTTTCACCATTTCCCCAATAGAAACAAACAAGTCTCGTTTAAAATGCTCCATCATTTCCGCCTGTAGCGCAAACGAATCTTTGGCAGGCCTGGGCACAGAAGACTGTGCTTGACATTCGGATAATGTTTTGCGCATGGCCTTCATTTCCGTCTGTACTTTCTCCAGCGTAGATGAGAGGCGAATATTTTCAGCGTGAAGCCTACGAACTTCTACATCATCCGACCGTACAGTTAAAGCGTTGAAGATTTTAGAGATACCTCGTATCGCGTCTTTTAGAACCTTCTGACAGGAGCCCTTGAGTTTCCCTGATCTCTCGGCCACACCCTTTATAGCTTCCAATTTTTGCGCCATTATAGCCCTGAGACGCTCAGCACTCTCGTCATCCTGACCAGGTTGTACTGATAAGTTCGAACCTGAATCGCTGCTTGGATCCATCATCGACCAGCTGTCATACTGTCCGCCAGCGAACTCTCCACCAGTGAACTCAAACGCATCATCCGCGTCCCTTTCATAGTCGTCCAATGGGCGGAGTTTTAACGACTTGACAAACTCAGTCCTTGCCATATTCCGCAGCATATCCTTCGCACGACCTATACCAGTACCAATGCTCTTGGTTGGAGGACGACCGCGTTTCCCACTACCACGCCCAACAGCGAATGGCTTAAGCTTTTTAGTGGTCGGCGCAGAAGTCCTCACCCTACCATCAGACTCAGGAGAGGATTGGACATCTCTCGTACGCTTTTTTGCCTTAGACTTTTTACCAACTCCCCTGGCGGCAAGGCAAGACTGACTACTCGCTGCTGAAGGGCTAGCTGACGCTGAAGGGTCAGCTAACGCTGAAACGCCAGCCGTCACTGAAGGGCCAGCCGACGCTGCGACAAGATTAGGCAAACTGCCTGCTACTGAAGAGCCAGCTGCAGCTGGCGCTAAACTGGACTGACTGCCCACAACTGAACCTTTCGAAGACGCCCCGTTTGTTTCGGACGCCGAAAACATTTCGTGCTCACTTATCTCGCCTGAGCTAAGCTTCACCCGCTCTCTTCCGCCCGAGCTAGGCCCACCGCCGAACTTTAAAATTAATTTTTGAGTTTTGGATTCCATTTTGATTCCCACGATTATGGTAGCAAATAATCGGTCCACCCGGGCAGAGGCTCCATGCCCGGGTAAGCGTATGGTTCACGAAGCAGGGGGTCCGCCAGTCCCCTGCTCCGTTGGCCACGTTGGGACTGGTCTCCCACCAGCCATCCATCCCCTAGCCCGTGGCAGGCGTAGGATTAGGGTTTTTTAGTGAGGTTGTCTCCTCGCAGGGACACCCAACTAAGGGCAGCCCCACCGTCCCCCAAAACGTGACTGAAAGGGACGGCTTCGCCGACGGTTGGCCATGAAGACCCGTCCGCCGATTGCGACAACCGTAATCGGACGGACCCGCCGCCTACGCTCGCACCACCGCTACTGGACTGTCCAGGACGCCGGCCGAGCCCGAACCGCGCTACCGCTGCCCAGAATATGTCTGGGACGCCAGCGCGGAGCCACCAAAACCGCAAATGCGGATAGAACCGCGAGGCTCCCCTCCCGTCAGACTATTAGCCGTCGCCGCGGGAAATGCGACGACGTTGCCCAGGGTGCACGACGGGGACGTTGTCTGACTTCGCACCCCAACCTAACCTAACCTAACCTAACCTAACCTAAACTAACCTAACCTAACCTAACCTAACCTAACCTAACCTAACCTAACCTAACCTAACCTAACCTTTTTTTTTTTTTTTTTTTTTTTTTTTTTCGAGGGGAAAATGTACTTTTACGCACCGCCCGCCACCAGATAACTGGGGCAGGGGAAGTGGGACTCTCCCGCTGGTGAACAGCGGGCATACCTTACACTAAAAACCCCCCGTTGTGACGTCTCTGCCGGTTGTCGGTGGCATGGGTTCCAATCGGGAATCGACCACACCGCCCCGGCCGGCCATGGCTTATCCTGGCCTCGATCTTGTGTTTAGGAGACGCGCGTCACGAGTGGCGTCTCCATCCTTCATCATGGGGGGAAAAGATGCGCGGCGTAGCGCCTTCTACGTCCCCCAGTTCGTCGGCGTCTGAGCGGGTGCGCCTGGGCATCACCCTCGCGAAGCCGCTCAGTGGCCTCCTTTTGCGTTATAACCTCCTCGCAGAAGGTGGCCATGGCGTCCCAGGCCCTGCTGTCTTCCAGCATGGCCCTAACTACACTGGGTAGGGAGAGATCAGTCCCCACCACCGCCGTGAGTGTGCGGCGCTGTCGGCCCCAAGTTGCACACACCTCCAGGGTGTGCTGCGCCGAGTCACGAGCAGCACCGCATTCGTGGCACATAGGGCTCACCTCGCGCCGAATCATGTGCAGGTAATCCCCGAAACAACCGTGTCCGGAGAGTACCTGCACAAGGCGGTAAGTCAAAGACCCGTGTTTCCGCGCCACCCACTGTCTCAGCACCGGCTGGATTGCTTCAACTGTGCGCCGACCAAACTCCGCGGACTCGAGTTCCTCCTCCCATCGCTGCATAACTGTGTCGTGCGCGTCGCGTCTTATCGCTTGGACCTCCTCATGGGTCAGACGATCTCCCCTTGCCCTACACTCAATTTTGTGCCGGTATACTTCGTCAAGCACCTCCGCTTCCATCTCCCATGGCGGAGTGCCTGCCAGCGCTAGGGCCGCCGACGCAGAAACTGTACGGTAAGCTCTTATAGCCCGTGTAGCCATCGCGCGTTGTGGGGAACGCAGGAGCGCACAGATATGCCTATTCATGGCATCTGCCCAGACCGGCGCACCGTATAAGGCCATACTTTTAACCACGGTCGCATAGAGGCGACGGCAGCTAATGCTTGGCCCACCAACATTTGGGAGTAGCCGACCGAGAGCTAGCGCCGTCTTAACAAGTCGCGGGGCCAGCTTCTTAAAGTGCGGTATGAAGCCCCACCGGCTGTCTAGGGTCAAGCCCAGGTACCGCATGGTATTGCCTACAGGGACATTTACACCATCCACTGACACAAAAGCATCGGCTGGTGGGCCATCGCGGGGCCCATGAAAGCAAATAACCTCCGTTTTATTCAGAGCTACCTCCAAACCCAACATTCTTATCCTTTGGACAACCAGGGTCGCGCCAACGGTAGCCAGACGCGCCGCTTCTGAGTAGCTGTTGCCCCGGGCGGTGATTAGGGTGTCATCCGCATAACTGATGATGTTCATGCGGGGCAACAGAAGACCTCGCAGGACCCAATTGAAACCAATGTTCCACAGGAGCGGCCCGAGGACTGACCCCTGTGGAACGCCACAACTTACTTCACGACTGTACATGGCTCCTCCTGGCCCAATGTACTTGACCTTACGTCCTGACAAATAACTTGCAACTACTTTTCGGAGATAGTATGGAACCTCGTGAAACCGTAGGCCCTCCAAGATGGTTTCGAAGGGGATGGTGTTAAACGCGTTGGCGATGTCAAGAGACACCGCCAGCACCTGTTCCCCTCTCGAAGTTGCCCTGTTACAAATACGCCTCAATTCCAGCAGGGCGTCAACAGTGGACTTTCCAGCACGGAAGCCATATTGCCGCTCGGACAAGTCAGGTCCCGCAGTTGAGAGGTGCTGCTCAATACGCGCGGCGAGTAGGCGCTCGAAAAGCTTACCCGCCTCGTCTAGGAGAACGATGGGCCTGAACGATGAGGGCGACCCAGGAGCACGTCCTTCCTTTTTTAAAAGACAGAGTCTGCCGTTCCTCCACGTGTAAGGGAACTCTCCCGACTCCAGGCACAGGGAAAACAGGTCCCTGAGCTGTTGTCCTAGGTGTTTTGAGGCCGCCACCAACACAAAACCAGGTACTCCATCTGGGCCCGGAGCCTTTCTCCCCTTCGCTCGGAGTCTGTCTAGCGCGGCATCGAGCTCCTCTTCGGTGACTGGAGCAGCCCTGACCGTCATCTCGTCTTCCCTTGTCGGAGAGGTCATTACCGGTGGGACGAACGCAGCCCTTCTCGGGAAGAGGCCAGACACAGCGTCACTCAACTGTCGTGGCTCAAAGTCCTCTAGCGAAGGCGCACCACCGCGCATTTTACTGCGTACCACGACAAAAGGCCTTCCCCAGGGGTCGCGGTCTAAGTCCTGGAGCCATTCCTCTCGCGCTCTGGACTTTGCCTGTGAAATGGCCTTCTGAAAGTCCAGTTTCGCTTGTTTGTAGGCCTCGTAGAGAAATTGTTCCTCAATCTCGGTATGCCTTCTTCGGCGACAACGTTTGTGGTCTCGACGCTTTCTATTGCAAGTTTCCCGGAGAGACGCCAGCTCAGCGGACCACCAGTAGACTGCCTTCTTGCCTGGAGGCGGGCCCAGGGAGCGGGGCATTGCTGTATCGCATATGTAAGTGAGGTCCTCTCGAAGTCTAAGAGCCCGCTGATTAGCGCTATCTTGGCGGCTATCGCGGGCATCATGGTTCCAACCTACAACTATTGCGGCTTCTTCAGCTAAATTTGGGTCGAAACGTGTGTGAGCCCACTTTGGAAACCGAGCACCACTACCTACACTTCTCCGGGGCAGTCTGTTAGATGATGCCACGTTGGTGGCGACCTCAAACGTTATGTATTTATGGTCAGAAAGGGACTCCACCTCTCCATGCACACGCCACCCTGAGATCCGAGCGGCTAGAACAGGGGTTGCAAACGTCACGTCAACTATTGAGCCACCATTCCGCCTCACGCACGTGAATTCGTGGCCCCTATTGCAAACTGCGAGTCCAGACGACGCTGCAAAGTCTGCGACTATGTCACCTTTGTCGTCCGTGACATGGGAGCCCCAAACGGCCGACTTAGCGTTGAGATCCCCCATGACCAAAACATGTTGTCGCTGACCAACCAACCGACCCACAACAAGACCTAGGAGATCAATGTAGACTTCTAGTTCGGCTACACTTTTGTTCGGAGAGAAATAGACCCCCACTATAGTGACATCCCCGAATTCAGCCACCACGTATCCCCGTCCCCTCTCCTTAGCCACTAACGGAGTGCGAGAATCGGGATCAACTAGAATTGCGACCGAGCCGCTTAAATCGCCTACCCAATGAGACAAAGTTGGAACGAAATACGGCTCCGAGATCACAGTTATATCAACCTTCCACTCCACCATAGTCTGCGAAAGCAGATCTTGAGACCGGGTGGAGTGATTGACATTAGCCTGAAGAAAGCTGAGATGCGGTGCACTAGTCATCGCTTTGTTCTGACATTATCTCAGCTTCCTCCGGCAGAAGCGGGTCGGCTACGGTGGGAGGGGCACGAGTACCTGGGCCCTCCTTTGGTTTGATGTGAGGAGGATCACACTTCTTGCCCCCCATTCGGTGACCAGAGGGTCGCCCAGCATCTTCACAGACGGCACATCTATAAGCTGGTTGACTGCAGCTAGCAGCGATGTGTCCGTCTCTCCCACAGCGGTAGCACAGCCCACTACGGTCAACCTGACTCGGACACCGCTGGCTCGTATGCCCAAGGCTCAGGCATCTGAAACAGCGCATAGGCAGCGGTTCTAAAACACGCACCATGGCCGAGCTCCAGCCCACCAAAAGTCTCCCCGTTTCTACAATCTTTTTGGCAATAGGCACTGGGCATTTTGCCAAAGCCGAGCCTGATCCCCCCGGACCAAATCGGACTTCTCCTACCTTAATCTGGTCGGAGGAATAAGCTTCTCCGCCCTTCTCCAAAATAGCAGCCATAATGTCCTCTTTCCCGATCGAGTCATCGAGCCCTGAGATACGGAGGTCAACACACTTTGTGGGTCTCGTGACTTTAGCCACTCCCGACAGCACCTCGCGCAGCTTAGAAGCCAACTGATCCGCCTTCTGTTCATTTCCAGGGCCTGGGATGGAGATAATCCTGGCCCCCGTTGCCGCCTGCTTACAGCGGATGCCCTCGAGTCCGAAGTCCTTAAGCTGCATTTGTGCCCTAGCCTTGCACAGGATGGTGGCATATGTAGCACCCTGCGCGATAGCATCTGGATGCAGTGTCAAGACGACTGCTGCCGATCGCGGTGCTGAAAGACCAGCTTTCTTTTTGTTTCGCCTCTTGCGTTTCTTGTTTTGAGCGGCTGCATCGGCCGTATCAGCTGGTGGGTTGGATGCCCCCTGCGACGCAGATTGAGCCGCCTTCAACCTCTTGTTTCTGGCTTTTCGGCTTTCAGCCGTCTCCCACTCCCCTTGTGCTGGGGTTGGCGCTGACGGCGTCGCCGGGCTATCTGGCTGACTACGAGCAGAAGAAGGGCCTGCTGTTGGTGCCTGCCGACGAGAAGGCGCTGGCGCTGGAGGTGGAGGAGCTGGTGCTGGTGAAGGAGGCTCTCTCCTTTTATCGCCCGCCAGCTGCGGTCTGATGATGGGCGCTGGGGGAAGTCTCGACTCAAAGCTGCTGAGTTGGGTTTTCACCATTTCCCCAATAGAAACAAACAAGTCTCGTTTAAAATGCTCCATCATTTCCGCCTGTAGCGCAAACGAATCTTTGGCAGGCCTGGGCACAGAAGACTGTGCTTGACATTCGGATAATGTTTTGCGCATGGCCTTCATTTCCGTCTGTACTTTCTCCAGCGTAGATGAGAGGCGAATATTTTCAGCGTGAAGCCTACGAACTTCTACATCATCCGACCGTACAGTTAAAGCGTTGAAGATTTTAGAGATACCTCGTATCGCGTCTTTTAGAACCTTCTGACAGGAGCCCTTGAGTTTCCCTGATCTCTCGGCCACACCCTTTATAGCTTCCAATTTTTGCGCCATTATAGCCCTGAGACGCTCAGCACTCTCGTCATCCTGACCAGGTTGTACTGATAAGTTCGAACCTGAATCGCTGCTTGGATCCATCATCGACCAGCTGTCATACTGTCCGCCAGCGAACTCTCCACCAGTGAACTCAAACGCATCATCCGCGTCCCTTTCATAGTCGTCCAATGGGCGGAGTTTTAACGACTTGACAAACTCAGTCCTTGCCATATTCCGCAGCATATCCTTCGCACGACCTATACCAGTACCAATGCTCTTGGTTGGAGGACGACCGCGTTTCCCACTACCACGCCCAACAGCGAATGGCTTAAGCTTTTTAGTGGTCGGCGCAGAAGTCCTCACCCTATCATCAGACTCAGGAGAGGATTGGACATCTCTCGTACGCTTTTTTGCCTTAGACTTTTTACCAACTCCCCTGGCGGCAAGGCAAGACTGACTACTCGCTGCTGAAGGGCTAGCTGACGCTGAAGGGTCAGCTAACGCTGAAACGCCAGCCGTCGCTGAAGGGCCAGCCGACGCTGCGACAAGATTGGGCAAACTGCCTGCTACTGAAGAGCCAGCTGCAGCTGGCGCTAAACTGGACTGACTGCCCACAACTGAACCTTTCGAAGACGCCCCGTTTGTTTCGGACGCCGAAAACATTTCGTGCTCACTTATCTCGCCTGAGCTAAGCTTCACCCGCTCTCTTCCGCCCGAGCTAGGCCCACCGCCGAACTTTAAAATTAATTTTTGAGTTTTGGATTCCATTTTGATTCCCACGATTATGGTAGCAAATAATCGGTCCACCCAGGCAGAGGCTCCATGCCCGGGTAAGCGTATGGTTCACGAAGCAGGGGGTCCGCCAGTCCCCTGCTCCGTTGGCCACGTTGGGACTGGTCTCCCACCAGCCATCCATCCCCTAGCCCGTGGCAGGCGTAGGATTAGGGTTTTTTAGTGAGGTTGTCTCCTCGCGGGGACACCCAACTAAGGGCAGCCCCACCGTCCCCCAAAACGTGACTGAAAGGGACGGCTTCGCCGACGGTTGGCCATGAAGACCCGTCCGCCGATTGCGACAACCGTAATCGGACGGACCCGCCGCCTACGCTCGCACCACCGCTACTGGACTGTCCAGGACGCCGGCCGAGCCTGAACCGCGCTACCGCTGCCCAGAATATGTCTGGGACGCCAGCGCGGAGCCACCAAAACCGCAAATGCGGATAGAACCGCGAGGCTCCCCTCCCGTCAGACTATTAGCCGTCGCCGCGGGAAATGCGACGACGTTGCCCAGGGTGCACGACGGGGACGTTGTCTGACTTCGCACCCCAACCTAACCTAACCTAACCTAACCTAACCTAACCTAACCTAACCTAACCTAACCTAACCTAACCTAACCTAACCTAACCTAACCTAACCTTTTTTTTTTTTTTTTTTTTTTTTTTCGAGGGGAAAATGTACTTTTACGCACCGCCCGCCACCAGATAACTGGGGCAGGGGAAGTGGGACTCTCCCGCTGGTGAACAGCGGGCATACCTTACACTAAAAACCCCCCGTTGTGACGTCTCTGCCGGTTGTCGGTGGCATGGGTTCCAATTGGGAATCGACCACACCGCCCCGGCCGGCCATGGCTTATCCTGGCCTCGATCTTGTGTTTAGGAGACGCGCGTCACGAGTGGCGTCTCCATCCTTCATCATGGGGGGAAAAGATGCGCGGCGTAGCGCCTTCTACGTCCCCCAGTTCGTCGGCGTCTGAGCGGGTGCGCCTGGGCATCACCCTCGCGAAGCCGCTCAGTGGCCTCCTTTTGCGTTATAACCTCCTCGCAGAAGGTGGCCATGGCGTCCCAGGCCCTGCTGTCTTCCAGCAACCTAACCTAACCTAACCTAACCTAACCTAACCTAACCTAACCTAACCTAACCTAACCTAACCTAACCTAACCTAACCTAACCTAACCTAACCAGGTCCTGGAAGCCATCGCGGCCATCTCACCTAAAAAGGCCCCCGGGCACGACGGACTCACCTCGGACATATGCATCACGGTATTCAAATGTTTCCCTGACATCATCACAACCCTGGCCAACAGGTGCTTGCAACTAGGATATTTTCCAGTTTTCTGGAAGTTGGCCATTCTTCGCATAATCCCCAAGCCGGGATCGCTTTCCCCATCTGACCCTAAAGCCAACAGGCCAATTGGCCTAGTCCCCGTCTTCGGCAAAATGCTGGAGAAGCTCCTCACTGAACGCCTCCTGCACGCGGCCTCCACTAGTGATCACCTCAACAATAGGCAATATGGATTCAGGAAAAACACCTCCACGGCACATGCTCTTCTGGACGCGATCAAAGACATCAAGACAAACAAATCTATGGGGCTCCACACCATCGCAGTCTCCTTGGACATTCAGTCGGCGTTCGACAGGGCCTGGTGGCCTGCCATACTCGACAGGCTCAAACGTTCCAATTGTCCCCGCAACATATTCAAAACACTGGCCAATTACCTAACGCCCAGATCGGTCATCTTGAACCACGCGGGTTACACGGCTTCGTGCCACACACAGCGGGGGTGCGTGCAGGGTTCTGCGTGTGGCCCCGCTCTGTGGAACTGCGTGCTGGACGACCTGCTGGACCTAACATTCCCGGAGGGCTGCCGGTTGCAGGCGTACGCGGATGACGTTCTTTTGGTTGCGTCCGCCAAGAGCATACCCCTGCTGCAGGAGAGGGTGTGCGCAGCCCTGGAGACCATCGCGGCTTGGGGAAGAGGGGTCAAACTTTTCTTCGGACCCGGTAAAACTAAGGCGATTGCTTTCACTCCCAGTGCGGCCAAAGCGGTGATTCGCATGGACGGCGTCCACATCAAATTTAGCCCAAACTTTACCATCCTCGGGGTGGTCATCGATAACCGACTGAACTTCAAATCCCATGTCAAACACGCCATTAATAAAGCTAAGTCCATATTCAACAGGCTCTGTGTGTTCGTCCGCCCCACCTGGGGACTTCACTCAGAAAACGTCAAAGCCATTTATAAATATGTCATCGTTCCCATTGTTTCGTACGCGGCTGGGGTTTGGGGACACGTCGCGGAAAAAGTCTACGTAAGACGGGCCCTTATTTCTCTGCAGAGGGGCTTCGCAATCCGTATTATCAGAGGCTACCGAACTGTTTCGGCGAACGCGGCAATCGCCATCGCGGGTCTCCTCCCCCTGGATTTGGACATCCTTAGGATCAGGGAAAACGAGTTGGCCCGAGTGACTGGCGTTACGACTCGTTTACCCTCCGATGTACCATACGAATTCCCAACTCCCATAGCACAGCTGCTCCATCCAGCGGAGCGCATTTCGGTAAGATTCCAACAGGCTCCCACCCAGGACGAAGTGGACGGGGCCTGCACAGCCAGGTGCGTGCAGATATTCACAGACGGCAGTAAGTCCGAAACCGGCGAGGTGGGCGCCGCTTGCGTCAGAGTCAACCCGGACGCGAGAGCCCGGGATAGAGTGAAACACTACAAATATAAACTGCACAACGCGTGCACCGTCTTTCAGGCGGAATTGTACGCATTATATCGGGCTTGCCTCATAGTCGTGAGCGAGGGACACCCGGAAGCGCTGATCCTCTCCGACTCCAGATCGGCCCTGGAAGCCCTGGGCTCCAGAAGCAGCACCACTCCGTTAGTGTCCCTCATTCATGGTATCGTGGCCGATCACACCAATAACACGTCAGGCGGCATCTCATTTTGCTGGGTCAAAG
>CATIXG010000018.1:92500-121210 GCA_949710035.1 Crambus lathoniellus
CAGAACAATTGAGGAAAAATATACCACAACCACCCAGAACACTCCACTCCCTTCTAGTCGCCTCGACGGACGAAAATCTCACGAGCGAGGACGTCTTCGAGAGAGTAAAGGAGACGGTTGAAGCAGACGGGGAGTGGACACACGTCCAGAAGGTAAGAAAGGTGAGGGGCCAGAAAATCCTTATTGGCTGCAACAGCGAGAAAGAAATAGAAGAAATAAGGCACAAAATAGAAAAAGGAAAGAATCTGAAGACCGAGAAAACGGAAAATAAAAATCCCCTGGTGATTGTCAAGCACGTAAGGGGTGCTGACAAAAAAGTAGAAGTTACGGAGGCAATAAGGAGGAAAGCGGAAAGACATATAGATAAAAAGAAGGACATAAAAGAGCAGATTGAGCCGGTGTATGAGAGGAGGACGCGGAATCCGCACGTGGCGCACGTGGTGGTGAGAGTGACCCCTGCTATTTGGCAGCAGCTGACAGAGGCGGGGACTGTTCAACTTCGCTGGGGTATCTCCAGCGTGGAGGATCAGTCCCCGCTTATCCAGTGCTCCCGCTGCTTGGGCTACGGCCACATCAAGCGGGTCTGTCAGGAGCAACTGGACAACTGCAGTCACTGTGGGGGAAACCACCTCTATGCCGCGTGTGACAAAAAAGCCAGCCCCCCTAGCTGCATAAATTGCAAGCGTGCGAACCAGCCTCACCCTGAGCACAATGCTTTTAGCAGCTCGTGCTCCCTAAGGGTGAAATGGGACAGACTGGCCCGCTCGAGAGTAGCATACTGCTAAGGGCATGGCACGGGCAAATAACGTAGATACAAACATTAGGTATATCGCACTCCAAGCCAACGTACAGAGAAAGAAAAACGCCACATCAGAGCTTTTCATTGAGGCAGCGAAAAAGAAGGCCTTGTTCGCTCTCATACAGGAGCCATACGTAGGGAACCAGGGAATACTGAGCGGCCCTGTAGGCACAAGAATCATCCAGGCTGCTCGAGAGGTTGGGAAAACAAACAAGGCGGCCATCGCCGTCTTTGATAACAATATTAAAATACGCCAACTCCCCAACCTCACAAACACCAACATCGTGGCAGCAATACTAGAAACTCAAACTTGGACGATCGGGCTTATTTCAGTCTATTTTGAACCCGACCAAGACCTGGATCCCTACGTAAGGCAGCTGAGAAATCTGTACGAGGGAATGGAGTGCGATAAAACAATTGTAGGTGGCGATGTAAACGCCTGGAGCGAGTGGTGGGGGAGCGCGAAGAACAATCCTAGAGGCAATGAAGTAATAGGATTAATTCACGAAATGGGGTTATGTGTGGTCAACCAAGGAACAGTTCCGACTTTTGAAACGTGGAGAGGTGGAAAAAAATATGAAAGCATAGTCGACATCACGTGTTGCTCGGTCGACATTCTTGGCGAGATCACCAACTGGAGAGTCGACAGAAACCTAACAACGTCGGACCACAACGGAATCATTTTCGAAATAAACTTAGACAAAATTAATGAAATTGAAAATAAGAAGACCACGCGAAAATACAACACCAAAAATGCCAATTGGCTGAAATTTAAAAAAGATCTCAATGAGAGACTAGATAACAATGGAATCAAGATTAGTGTTGTAGAGTCTATACATGGTGTAGACAAACTAGAAAACACGATAAATAAATATGTAGAAGTGTTAACCGAAACCTGCAACAAGACCTTAAAATTAAAGAAATCTGATAATAAAATAAAGATTCCGTGGTGGTCCGATGAGTTAGAAGCAAAGAAGAAAGAGAAGAATAGAAGGAAGGCCAGAATTAAATGGGCAGCGCCACACCGCCAAAAATGGGTGACCGAGCAATATCTTATAGCCAAAAAGGACTACGAGGAAGCGATGGACGAGGCCCGTATCAAAAGTTGGAAGGAGTTCTGCGGCAAACAAGATAGGGAAAGCATGTGGGATGGGATATATAGGGTCATTGGAAGAACGAAAACAAACCACGAAGATCTTCCAATCGCCAAAGACGGCAATACC
Source organism: Crambus lathoniellus (assembly GCA_949710035.1). Classification (NCBI taxonomy): domain Eukaryota; kingdom Metazoa; phylum Arthropoda; class Insecta; order Lepidoptera; family Crambidae; genus Crambus; species Crambus lathoniellus. Next base: position 94,523 of record CATIXG010000018.1, read on the forward strand.
ACCAGCCCAACAGAATCAGTCCGCATTATGGCCGAGACATTCTACCCGGAGGATACAAGTCAGGGGGAAAACGAGCAACATAAAGAGGTTAGAAGAAGCGCGGCTGAAGCAAACGATGATCGTGAAAATGAAATTCGCGACCCTCCTTTTGTGGAAGCTGAGCTTCTCTACGCAGCGGGCTCGTTTAACCCCAAGAAGGCTCCGGGTAGAGATGGCTTTACTGCCGACATATGTCAAGCGGCGATAAGTGCGGACTTACAACTGTCTTTGGCGATCTATAACAAATGCCTAGAACTCTCCCATTTCCCTACACAGTGGAAACAAGCCACAGTGATAATGTTGCGGAAGCCAAACAAGACCGACTACACGCACCCCAAATCTTATAGACCAATAGGGCTCCTGGCAATTTTAGGGAAAATTCTCGAAAAAATGTTAGTTCGCCGGATTAGGTGGTTTGTGTTGCCCAAATTAAATCCCAGGCAGTACGGTTTTGTGCCGCAAAGGAGTACTGAAGACTCCCTCTATGATATGTTCCAGTGTATCAGGCATAATCTCGCTGAGAAACGGATCATGGCACTGATTTCACTGGACATAGAGGGGGCCTTCGATAACGCCTGGTGGCCCAAAATCGTCTGCCAACTAAAAGAGAAGGGATGCCCGATCAATCTGCGAAGGCTGGTAGATAGTTACCTAAGTAACAGGACCGTGGCGGTGAGGTATGCGGGAGAAGAGTATTGTAAGGGCACGAACAAGGGTTGCGTCCAAGGTTCAATTGGCGGGCCCTTGTTCTGGAACCTTCTACTCGACCCCCTGCTTGATGAGCTCACCGACTGCGGTATTTACTGCCAAGCCTTCGCAGACGACATCGTGCTAGTTGTGGAGGGCAGCACAACCAACGAGATAGAGCGTAGGGCCAATGTCGCGCTCTCCCGTGTTCGGGACTGGGGTGTGTCAAATAAACTAAACTTTGCGCCACAAAAAACCAAGGCGATGGTATTAACCAAGAAACTAAAATTTGACACCCCTAGGCTGACCATGGGGGGGACCGACATTGAGATGGTGAGAGATATTAAAATTCTAGGTGTCACCTTCGACGATCGCCTAACCTTCAACACGCACATCGCGAACCAAGCAAGAAAGGCGATCGACATATACAAAGGAGTAAGTAGAGGAGCTCGAGCCACCTGGGGGTTAAAATCAGAAATTATTAAAACGATTTACGTCGCGGTTATTGAACCGATAATTTTATATGCGGCCAGTGTCTGGGCCCATCAAGCAACTAAAATAACCTCCAGAAAGGCTCTCGACGCAGTGCAACGTGGGTTCGCGCAAAAAATCGTGAAATCAAACAGAACGGTATCCCTTAATGCCGCCTTAGTATTGTCGGGGCTGCTTCCGCTGGACCTTCGGGCCCAAGAAGCATCCCAGCTTTATGAGGCGAAGCGAGGGAAACCCCAGGCAATACTAAGCGGCAGAAATGTAGAGGCGCGCGTACCCACGATTGAGGACAGCCACCCCAGCAAAATGTTAGACACAAAATTTACTTGTTTGGACAACGCAGAGGAGGAGGGCAAACTGGCAGAAGGCTTGGTAAGGATATACACGGACGGCAGCAAACTGGAGGGGAAAGTTGGGGCTGCCCTGACTTGTTGGGAAGGGCGGACCGAAACCAGTACCCGAAAGTTTAAGCTGGAGCCGTTCTGTACAGTCTTCCAAGCCGAGCTGTATGCCATCCTCCAAGCGACCGAAATTCTCATTGGCAAAAAATATAGGGAAGCCGCCGTGCTCAGTGACTCGAGATCCGCACTCCAGACGCTTCTTGATCCGGACTCTTCGCACCCCATCACAAAGGCAATCCAGGGCAACCTACAGTTTCTTAGAGACAACCACCAACTCGTCTCATTGTACTGGATTAGGGCCCATGTCGGAGTGGAGGGGAACGAGAGGGCGGATCAACTGGCGAAGGATGCGGCTCTCAAGTTAAAAACTGGCTCGGACTATAGCTGCTGTCCTGTCTCCTTCGTTAAAAGGCACTTACGCACTTTAACGATCGAGATGTGGGACAGCAGATATAGAACCGAAAGCACGGCGGGAACCACAAAGGTATTCTTCCCTAGCGGGGTGGCAGCATACGGCACGGTGAGGAAGATGGAGATCGACCGGGTGACCTCGCAGATCCTGACCGGACATGGTGGGTTCTCTGCATACCTGCATAGGTTCAAATGCAAGGACAGCCCATCATGCATTTGCGACCCGGCAGAGGGCGAGGACATCTTCCACATCGTGCTGGACTGTCCTCAACACAGCGTCGATAGGTACACTCTACAGCAGACACTAAACACAAAATTAAGCAAAGACACCCTAGGCACCATTATGAAAAATAAAGAAGAAAGAGATAAGTTTATGGAATTCGCCACAAAAGTGGCAAATATAGTAATACAAAGGAACAAAAACTAGGGCAAAGACCGAAAGCAGGCAAACAGCTAGATTACGTTTGAACAACATTTTGTATATGGACTTATATAATTTATTAGCTATTTTATAAAAACAAGAAGCAACTCAAAGACGAAAGAAATAAGTATGAAATTGTACTAGAGATAAGAACTAGAGTTAAGAATAATGTAAAACGACAAACAACAGAAGACAACATTATAACATGTATTAGAATCTAAGAAAATTGTAACCAAAAATTTTAAAAAGAGAAAGAATGAGAAAAGAAACACTCATTTAAATATATATAAAATAGCAAAAAAATATACACATGTAAAAGAAAATAAATTAAGAAAACAGACAAACAAAGACCTGCAACAAAGCGGGGAGTACAGAAAAAAAAAAAAAAAAAAAAAAAAAACCTAACCTAACCTAACCTAACCTAACCTAACCCAGTTGCGACCCAAAACTCGCACGAGACGCATCTCGCTCCGCGCGAAAAATTCTAAAAAATTAGTTTTTCTTAAGATATCGCTAAGTGCTATACACCAAAAGTTGCGCATTTTTGCGCCCTACACGTGGGTGAAAGAAGTTTTAAAATCGGTGCAGTGCCTGATAAGTTATTAAATAAAAAGTGATTTTCTAACCTTCAAAGCGTGAAGATATAACTAGTTTTCCGCCCATTGCGAGTTAACCGCAAGGGGCCATCCAGACTCCGATACGCCGTTTTGTGGGCCTCCGCGCGCCCTACAAGACTACACCATCAGCTCCCCTCAACTCCTGGAATCCCAGGAGTTATTAAGGGGAAAAGGGAAAAAACACGTGGTTTTTTCACCACGTGTTTTTAGTTCCGGCCATCTGGGAGCAGCGCGAGGACAGCAGGCGGGTAGAAGACGTTAAGACAAAGCATCCGGCACCTCAACTACAAAAATCGGACCACACCAAGATAAGATAACTAATTTCTAAGTTTTTAAATTTTTAAACAATTTTCCCCAAAAATTTTTGTATGTAACCCTTCAGGTTTTTAATTTTATAAAGATAGTATTAATTAATATCTATATAGTTTCGAAAAAATATTTTAAATCCCTTAGATATTTAAGCCAGGAAAATTATTTGAATATAAGGGTGGTTTCTACCCCCTGCTTTTTCTCAGGAACTATTAGTCCGATTGACACCAAATTTTGTACATATATGCACTAGATATAAGACTATTTTAAGAATAATTTTTAGATTTTTACCTTTACTACTTTTGTTTTTATTTAATTTTTTGTGTTTATTTTTTATGCATACGGAAAGGGGTGCTATTTAGGGGTTGGCCGAGGCTGCCATAGGCCCTAGACCACCTTGGGCATCACTCCCAAGCCCAAACTTGGCCGCCCTAACTCTCAATCTACGTTTTCCCCAAACCGGCAGCCATTTTCTTTTTTTAGGGAAAATATTCCCCATCGTATAGCTTCCAAGATACTGATCGCAGGGAGGCGAGGTTTTCATAGGAGGGCCTCAAAAACCCCCCTCTTGCGCCCTGGTGGGGTCACAACCCTGTAGGACATATGATGTCTCTACAGGGATTCTGAGCACCTACGAAGGTAGATTTTGGCCCCCCCACCACGACGCAAAAATCCCCGAGCTTCTACGACCAGTAGTTTGGGCAGTAGGAATTTTTGAAATTCCGGCGGCCATCTTGGATCGCCATTTTGTTTTCGGGAAAAGGCCGATATCTCCTAAACTACTGGTCCGATTTGGACGGGGATTTATCCCAGGGGTACGCGTGACTCCCCCGCTTCCCCTCCCCCCCTCAAAACCGTAATTAGGAAGCTTGCTTTTTGCACCCTGTTTTTAGGAGCGCGCGAGGTAGACATCGTAAAACTACCCCGGCAACACCCAATCACCGGCGTTCTAGCACCAATAGGGCCGGAGATATCGCCTGGCTAAATCTGGTCCGCCATCTTGGATCCGCCATTTTGGAGATTTAGCCAGGCCATAACTCCCAAACTACTGGGGCTAGAGAGTTGGGGATTTCTTCCGGGGGGTTCCCCGCACTCCCTCTTCCATCTACCTGGGGTAAATTTACCCTAGGGCAACTCGGGAAAATTTTCTGCCTGAGCACATTTTTGTGTAGAAAAAGAGGAGCTCCACGGAAGTTCCCAAAGAACCGGCGAGCTCCGGCTAATAGTTTTTGAGTTAACCAGAGTTACCCATTTTCCCCATAATTTGTCTGCAATATTACCCATAGGGGAACTCGAGAACTGTTGGCCGTAGAGCCCCGTGCTTGGGGTCACTGAATAGGGCTCGCTGAGCTCTATCGGGTTCGCGACTTAGTTTGTAAGTGACGGCTACCATTTTGGCGGCCATTTTGTTTTTAGGGTAAAATTTGATAACTTTGTTGTTTTTAAAGTTAGAGACTGGCGATTTTTGGCCAAAAGTAGTATTTAACGTCCTCTACCACTGGTAGGAGCATAGTTAGTTTTTAGAGACAGGGAAACTCTACATAGAGTTTTAAAATTATTTATTTAAAATTCATTTTTTCCCCATTTTTTACATAAAATAGTTGGGGAAACCAAACTACTTGGTTGACACACACGCATCCCACTTACCCTTGACCGCAAGCAGACTCATACAGGCAGGTCCTGAAAATAAAATACTACCAAATAAAAACAATATTAAAATTATTTTAATAGAATCTTTTACACTCTATTTTACACACATACATACTGACGCCACTGCTCCTAAATAAAATTCCATAAAAGATGGCCACCGCACGCACTCCAGTCCCAACGGCCCGGACCCGCTACATGGACAAAACCAGTCCCGCTACAGCCGGTATAAACCAAACTGTAAACTCATCCACGCAAAAGGACTCTACATTCAATAGCCAAACACCAACGGAAGCAACCAGGTATGAAAACATAATGGACTTCTACGGAGATCACGGCCCATGGACCAAGACCAAGTTTAAAAGACTGAGAAAGGAGTATGAGGCTCATCATGCCGTCTCACCAGCGTGCTTAAACGGATTAGAGGTGAGGGGTAACCTCTATAACATCTTCAAGTTCCTTGATGAAATCCCACAACAGCTGAGAACCTACCCAGGTATGAGAAGAGACCTCAAAACATGGCTTGAGAAAGAAGCGGAAGATGCCACCCACATGCTGTTTGAGGTGGCAGACCTCATAAACAGATACGTCCCAGAAAGGATTCCTGAAAATAAAGTCCCCATGGGTGCAAGTACGCCGATGCAGCAGTCCGCACCCTTCTCCCCGAACTTAGAAGCTTTGGACGAGCGACTGGAGAGGATGGACCAGGTGATCCATGATCTCCAAGCGCTCGTTCCACTCGCCGTAAAAGACGGGGAGGACCTGCGTAACGTGTGCGCGGCGATATCGCAGTTGGACTCAAACATGAGGAAAATGGGAGATGACCTGACGCAAAATAGCGAAGTCCTGAAGGAAAAAGGCGTGGGCAACACAAACAAAATTGTAGGTGAAATTAAAAAGTGGGAGGACCGCCTAACGCATACAGTAACAACCCCAGATTTTGACATGGGGGCGTTGGATCACAAACTGCAGGCGATGGTGGAGAGAGTGGAAGACGTGGTAAAACAGGTTGCCACCCCCGCCACCTACGCCAGCGTTGTGGCCAAGGCCCCCACACCACCAAAGTACCCACCGACCCTGGAGTCAATTGCAATTACCTCGGACTTGGAGCTAGAAACGGGGGAGGAGGTGCTCCAAAGAGTGAGGACTGCAGTTGATGCCAGGGCCGAGGGCCTTAGAATTGACAAAATAAGAAAAGCAAGGAACCAGAAGGTCATACTTAGTTGCACCAACAAAACGGACTTACAGAAAATTACGAAGAAAATTAAAGAAAAAGACAGTAAATTAAAAGTAGAACCTATCCTAAACAAAGATCCCTTGGTCATCTTGAAGGATGTACTACTAGAGGACGACGAGGAGATCGTCGAAGCGGCAATCCAACAGAACCCGGGGATTTTTGAAAATAGGGATAAAGGGTCCATCAGGATTAAAATAAAATACAAGAGAAACACCAGGAACGTACATGCCAAACACGTGGTCCTCCAAGTAGACCCACTAAGTTGGCAACGGATGACGGAGGCTGGTGCCCTCCACATTGATCTACAGAGGATCAGGGTGGAGGACCAGTCTCCACTTATCCAATGCTCGAAATGTTTAGGTTTTGGGCACGGCCGAAAGTTCTGCACGCATGAAGCGGACAGATGCAGCCACTGCGGAGGACCGCATTTGCGGGCCAAATGCGATCTGATGATCACAGGGGAACCTCCGGAGTGCTGCAACTGTGCTCACACGGGGAATAAGGCGGACCACAACGCCTTTAACATCAATTGCCCAACCAGACAGAAGTGGGACTACCTGGCGAGGACAACCACAGCATACAACACATAAGACACACACACACACACACGCGCATACACACAGGCACAATACCGGGACTCCTAAACTGATGGTTTAAAGTCACGTTATATAGCTGAAAACAGACACGTAAATTAGACACCTATATTTTGGAAATATAAAGGTCACATTAAAGTCTAACAAAACACTTGACACAAAACAATCGAACCCTAAAATTTTTTAAAAACATAAGCCAAAAACCAAACAAGTCTCTAACTATTAAAGCCTTAGAAATAGGGAAAGAATTATATATTATGTAGAATATATAAAATCTGCCCCAAAATACATAGTAGTTAAAAATAGGATAGGCATAAGTTTTAGTTTCTAAACAGTTTAATAACCCATTAGTATGTAAGCCTGGTGAAAATAGATATATTAAGTAATCTGATAAGATACAATGTAGAAATGTAACTAGAAAAACATAATACTGTTGTAATAAAAATGTAATGTGTTAGTGTAAGCAAGAAAAATGTAAAATAAAATTATGTAAAATTATATAAATTAAAATAAGAATAGACCTAGATTTACTGTTGTAATAAAAAATGTATTGTACTAGTAGAAAGTACCGAAATGTAAAATAATAAGATTAAATATATGTAAGGATAGACCTAGATAAACACACTGTCGAAATAAAAATGTATTATACTTGAAGAAAACATTGTAACGTAAAATGATAAGATTAAACACATGTAATGATGGACTCTGATTTATACATAAATGTCCACACAGATAGAAATTCCCGATAATAACTTAGAAATAGTGAATGTAAGTAAACGAAGAAATAATCCTGTAAAATAAGAATACATACTGAGTATACCTTATTTACCCTGCGTCAAGATGAATAAATAAAGAAATAAAAACAAATAGAGATAGATAGTATTTAAAATAGGCGGGCACTCCCACCCGTTATTGAAAGAATGTGGATGAATGATAGAAAGATCTTGTATGAAGTATAAAAGTACGAGAGGCATAAAAGTGAGAACTGGAATGAAAGAGAAATATAGATATACAAAGGCTCGGACTTCGCGTCTGAGGAGCAGTGTAGAAAAAAAAAAAAAAAAAAAAAAAAAAAAAAAAAAAAAAAAAAACCTAACCTAACCTAACCTAACCTAACCTAACCTAACCTAACCTAACCTTTTTTTTTTTTTTTTTTTGTCAAGTCAGAAATGCTTTACGCATACCCCCACGCTCGGGCACGCGGCGGGGGTTATGTGGGGCTCTCCCAATGACCTCCCCCGGTCCCACACCCAACCTAATCTAACTTACTAAGCTAAAATAGACTCGGTGAGGGGCCGGAGGGGGGGCATACCCACTAAAACTGACTTGGTGTGCCCTCTCCTGCTGGTTACCGACGACGAGGGATCCTGGCAGTATTCGACCACGTCGTCCCAGCCAGCCCGGTTTTCCAGGCCCCTTCCTAGCAAAAGAAGAGATGCCCGAGCACACTTGGGCACCTCCTCTGACACGCAGACAGAACTGCACGTAGCGGGCGGGGGCTGCCCGGCCTCAACCCGCTAGCCCTGTTATGGGGGTAAAAGATCGGCGAAACGCCTACGCCGTCCCCCGGGCCGCCTGCGCCTGAGCGGGTCCGCCTGGGCATCACCCTCGCGGAATCGCTCGGCGGTCTCCTTCTGCGTCATCACCTCCTCGCAGAACGAAACCATAGCTTCCCATGACCTGTCGCTGTCCAGCATAGATTTGACTACGCTGGGCAGAGAGAGGTCTTGACCCACCACTGCTGTGAGTGTCTGGCGCTGTCTGCTCCAGGCGTCGCACACCTCCAGCGTGTGCTGCGCCGAGTCCCGACTAGCACCACACTCATGGCACCTAGGGCTCCCTTCCCTGCGAATACGATGCAGGTAATCGCCAAAGCACCCCTGGCCGGTCAAAATTTGTACTAGCCGGTAGGTAAGGGTACCGTGGCGACGTTCCAACCATTGGCGTAAAACAGGCTGTATCGCCTCAATAGTGCGTCGTCCGTACACCTCGTCGACCAGATCGTCCGTCCAGCGCTCAATCACAGCATTCTGCGCGTCACGCCGAACCGCCTCGGTCTCTTCTATGGTCAGGCGCTCGCCTTGCGCCCTACGCTCAGCCCTATGCCTATACACCTCGCTGAGCACCTCCGCCTCCAACTCCCAGGGCGGAGTACCGGCCAAAACCAGGGCTGCTGCTGAAGCAACAGTGCGGTACCCTCTGATGGCTCTTAGTCCGATTGCACACTGAGGCGCACGCAGAAGCGCTCTTATTTTGTTTGTGAGGGCCTCCACCCATAAAGGTGCCCCGTACAGGGCCATGCTCTTAACGACGGTGCAATAAAGACGGCGACACGTCGTGCTTGGGCCGCCCACGTTTGGAAGCAGGCGCCCCAGCGATAGTGCAGTACCTACAAGACGCGGGGCCAACTTCTTAAAATGCGCCAAAAAACTCCAACGACTGTCAAGCGTCAACCCGAGATATTTTATAGTGCTCTCCACTTTTATTCTAGCACCAACGACAGATATGGAAGCATCGTTTGGTGGTCCTTTCCGAGGCTCGTGAAAGTATATGGCCTCTGTTTTACCGAGATTCACCTCTAGTCCCAGTAAGCGAATTCTCTCAACAACCTGTGTTGTGCCCACCTCTGCTAAACGCGCGGCTTCCGCGTATGTGCCGCCCCGTGCTGTGACTAGTGTGTCGTCGGCATAACAAATGACACTCATTTGGGGAGGCAGAGTGCCTCGAAGAACCCAATCGTACCCTATATTCCACAGGAGTGGGCCTAGAACCGACCCCTGCGGAACACCACAGCTAACCTCGCGGCTAAACATAACGCCACCAGGCCCAATAAACTTAACCCGCCGATCGTTTAGGTAGCTTGCCACAAGCTCGAGCAGATATTGCGGAACCCGATGAAACTTCAGTCCTTCCAGTATAGTTTCGAAGGGGATAGTGTTAAAAGCGTTGGCAATATCTAGAGATATTGCCAATACACTCTCACCCTTCAACCTTGCTTCCTCGCAGAAACCTTTTAGGTCTTTCACGGCATCTACGGTGGATCTTCCAGCCCGAAAACCATATTGGCGGTCCGACAAGTCAGGGCCTGTAGACGTCAGGTGTTCGACGATACGAGCCGCAACAATTCGCTCAAAGAGCTTGCCCTCCTCGTCAAGCAACACGATGGGTCTAAAAGACGACGGGGAGTCCGGTGAACGGCCGTCCTTTTTAAGTAGACACAAGCGGCCCGTCTTCCAAGCAGAAGGAAATTCTCCGGCCTCCATAATGGATGTGAACAGCTCCCTAATCTTGTCGCCTACGTGCTTCGATGCTGCCACCAAAACAAAACCCGGGACGCCGTTCGGCCCAGGGGCCTTCTTTTTAGCTCGAAGTTTGTCGATCGCCACATCAAACTCAGCCTCAGTGACAGGAGGCGCTCTGACCGCAGATTCTTGAGTGATCACCGGAGCTGACATCGCGGGCGGAATAAACGTATCTCTTCGTGGAAAGAGCGCAGATACAGCATCCTGCAACAACTGCGGCTCAAACTCCTCCAATCGAGGGGCCCCCTGTCGCATTTTGCTACGTACCACGAGGTAGGGCCTCCCCCACGGGTCCCGATCTAAGTCCTGCAACCACTCTTCCCTGGCTCTAGATTTCGCAGATGATATTGCGTTTTGCAGAGCTTTCTTCGACTCTTTGTAGGCGTCGTAGAGGAGTCGTTCCTGTTCTTCGAAGTGCCTGCGCCGTCGACATCTTTTGTGGGCCCTGCGAGCATCATTGCAAGCTTCACGAAGGGAGGCAATTTCTGCAGACCACCAATACACGGCCTCTTTGCCTGGAGGCAGACCCCTAGATCGTGGCATCGCGGCGTCGCAAATCGCCGTGAGATCATTGCGGAGCCTGACAGCTCGTTCTTCAACACTGTCTCTGCGAGAATCACGTGCGTCGTTGTTCCAGCTCGCAACTATCGCTGCCTCTTCCGCAAGATGCGGGTTATATTGCGTCAGGGCCCATTTCGGGAATCTAGCTCGACTAGTTCTTTCCACCCTAATAGGCGCACGCGTGGAAGCTGGGGCTGATACCTCGAAGGTGATGTAAAGGTGGTCGGAGAGGGATTCGACCTCTTTTTGAACGACCCAGCCAGAAATTCGTAACGCCAGAGCAGGCGATGCAAAGGTGACGTCCACGATAGACCCTCCGTTTCTCCTGACACAAGTTAACTCATTGCCTTGGTTAGCCACGCAGAGGTTCATTGACGCTACGAAATCTGCGACTAGATCTCCCCTATCATCAGTAACGGGGGAGCCCCACAACGCTGATTTTGAATTCAGATCCCCCATTACGATCACCTGCATTCGACTGAGCCTACCAACCGCTACGCTTAACTGAGCCAAGTACAACTCAAGATCAGACACGCTATCGTTTGGAGAGAAGTATACCCCAACAATTGCAATTTTCCCCCACTTAGCCACAACGTAGCCAGAACCCCTCTCTTTTACTTCCAAAGGAAAACAGGAGGAAGGATCTGTAGCAATAGCGACAGAGTCGTTAAGATCCGCAGCCCAATGAGGCAGGGTTGGTACATAATATGGCTCTGACACAACCGTAACATCGATCTTCCACTCCACCATAGTCTGAGATAAAAGGTCCTGTGACCTGGTGGAGTGGTTGATATTCGCCTGAAGAAATTTTAAATGGCGTGTATTATCCATTAATTTGGATTTCTGGTAGCTCCGCTGTCTCCATTGGCAAAGACACTCCTACAGTGGGGGGCGCCCTTGTACCCACACCCTCCTTTGGCTTAACTTGTGGAGGATTGCACTTCCTTCCCCCCATTCTGTGGCAGGCTGGTCGTTCGGCATCTGCACAAACGTCGCAACGATACTCCTTGGCGCCGCAACTGGCGGCGACATGGCCCGCTTTACCACAGCGATAGCATAAATAGCTTCGGTTGGTTTGACTTGGGCACCGCTGACTTGTGTGCCCGAGGCTCAGACATCTGTAGCAGCGCATCGGTACAGGATCTAACGCCCGAACATGAGCAGAACTCCAGCCTACAAGGAGCCTGCCAGCCTCCACAATTTTCTTAGCAACGGCCACGGGACATTTCGCTAGAGCTGTCCCCAAACTGTTACCACCGAATCGGACTTCCCCGACCTTCACCTGGTCAGAATGACATCCGCCTTTTTCTGCAATTGCAGCGATGACATCCTCCTTCACGACCGAATCGTCAAGGCCCGAAATGCGTAAGTCGACACACTTCGTGGGTCTCGTGACCTTAGCGACGCCGGACAAAACCTCACGGAGCTTAGTGGCAAGATCATCCGCCTTTTTCCCATTCTCAGGCCCTGGGATCGAGAGGATCCTGGCGCCAGTAGCTGCCGTCTTGCAGCGTACCCCTTCCAAGCCGAAATCTTTCAGTTGCAGTTCCGCCCTTGCCTTCCCGATGATTTGAGCGTAAGTGACACCTTGTTCTATTGCTTCTGCGTCCAAGGTAAGTACGACCGCCGCCGTTTTCGGAGGTGTAAGGCTAGTCTTCTTCTTGGTCTTCTTTTTCTTTTGTGCAGAAGCTTCTGCTGGTGTAGGCCCTGCCTGATTGGCCGCGGCAAGGGCTGCTTTACGCTGTTTATTAGCCTTCTTTCTGCCTATTACCTCGCTCCAGGTTCCTTCTGTGGATGTGGAGGCTGTTGGCGCTTGAGAGCGTTCTGGCTGAGACTGCGCAGAAGAAGGGTCTGTTGTTAAAGCCTGATGGCGCGGAGGCGCCGGCTGTCGAGCTGGGGGCACCGGTTTTCGAGCTGGGGGCGCTGACTGTCGAGCTGGGGGTGCTGATGCAGGCGGAGGCATCTCGCGTCTTCTGTCAGCCGCTAGCGGCGGTCTAAGTATAGGCACTGGAGGTAGCCTTTCCTCGATGCTGCTGAGCCTGGTGTTAACCATTTCACCTATGGATATTGTCAAGGAGCGCGCAAACTCCTGGAGAGCCTCCATATTTGCCAAAGGTGGCAACGCAGATGGTAGTGGCGTCGGAGGCTGAGGCGTCGGTGGCAGTGGCGCCGGCCGTATCGACACCGGTGGCAAAGGCGAGCGCGAGCGCGAGCGCGAGCGCGAGCGCGATCTCGCACGCACGGAGTCAGAAGGCGATGGCGCGCGCAAGGAGTTAGAAGTCGACGCCGGACGCAAGGAGTTAGAAGGCGACTCCGCTGATCCACTTTGGCACTGCTGGTTGCGCTCTGAGAACGCTTTCCTCAGACTTTTCACCTCTTCTTGTAATAGTGCGAGCTGCCTATTAAGACGGATATTGTTCGCGTGAACCCTCCGTAATTCATCATCTGGAGAGCGGGTAGTCAGGGTCTCAAAGATGTCATAGAGATCCTTTGCCGCATCGTTCAAGCGCTTTTGGTGTGTGCCCTTTAGCTTCCCAGATGAGCGCGAAACATCTGTGATAGAGCTCAGCTTAGCGGACACCTCCTTTCTAATCTCCGCCGTGCTGTCCCATTCAATACCGGGCAAAGGTGACCTAGACCGTAGTTCCTCAAAGGACCATTCCTCCAAACGACCGACATTCGTCATGATTTCAGTGCCATCCATAGCATCGGCGCCACCTGTCGCCTCGGCACCGCCCATCGCCTCTTCGGCATCCCGCTCATAGTCCGACAATGGACGACGCAGATTGAGCTGCGATTCAGACACCGTACGTTCTGGGCGTGGGCCAGTTGCTGCTACACGACCACGGCCACGCCTACCTCTACCTTTCCCGAATTTACCTACTTTAGGACTATCGGCAACAGTCGTTTCACCCGGCCCGACGGAGTCCGGGGTTAAAAATTCCTCAAGAGGGCGTTTTCTTCTAGCACCTGCATTAAGGCTGGTTGCGCTTCCTGTGTTAGAAGGAGCACACTCCTCATCCGCTGAATAAACGTCCGAAACGGAGTTTTTAGACGACGCCGAAAACATTTCTGACGCAGAATGCGCCCGCTCGTTTAAAGCCCCTGAGCTAGGCTTCTCCCGCTCTCTTTCGCCCGAGCTAGGCCCACCGCCAAATTTTAAAATTAGTTTTGTTTTGTTTGAAGATTCCATTTTAGTCCCACGATTATGGTAGCAAAAAATCAGTCCACCCGGGCAGAGGCTCCATACCCGGGTAAGCGTATGGTTCACGAAACAGGGGGTCCGCCAGTCCCCTACTCCGTTGGCCACGTTGGGACTGGTCTCCCACCAGCCATCCATCCCCTAGCCCGTGGCAGGCGTAGGATTAGGGTTTTTTATTGAGGTTTTCTCCTCGCGGGGACACCCAACTAAGGGCAGCCCCACCGTCCCCCAAAACATGACTGAAGGGACGGCTTCGCCGACGGTTGGCCATGAAGACCCATCCGCCGATTGCGACAACCGCAATCGGACGGACCCGCCGCCTACGCTCGCACCGCCGCTACTGGAATGTCCAGGACGCCGGCCGAGCCCGAACCGCGCTACCGCTGGCCAGAATATGTCTGGGACGCCAGCGCGGAGCCACCGAAACCGCAGATGCGGATAGAACCGCGAGGCTCCCCTCCCGTCAGACTATTAGCCGCCGCCGCGGGAAATGCGACGACGTTGCCCAGGGTGCACGACGGGGACGTTGTCTGACTTCGCACCCCAACCTAACCTAACCTAACCTAACCTAACCTAACCTAACCTAACCTAACCTAACCTAACCTAACCTAACCTAACCTAACCTAACCTAACCTAACCTAACCTAACCTAACCTAACCTAACCTAACCTAACCTAACCTAACCTAACCTAACCTAACCTAACCTAACCTAACCTAACCGGCGTAAAGGCGTTTTTCGAAAACGCCTAGGCCAACATCAAAATTCAAAATTCCAAAAACCACTCCTATCGATTTGGTATCCCTTCTTTCCCCTATCCCACATCCTAAAATCCCAATCCCGCTTTTCTCCATTTTGTGTCTGGGTGTTGAGGCCGAAATCCCGATAACTCCGAAAGTATCTTAGCTAGACGAATTTCGACCTCAATTCTGACCCTTAGACTCCTTTGGAGTCTGGGCAAAACCCACACTCAATTATCCTATCCCGCACCCTTTCAACCCCCTACCCCCAACCCCTTAATTAAATTTTCGACTCTAAATTCAAAATATCTCTGGAACTACCACTTTGGCAAAGGTAGTTCCATAACGAAATTTTGTCCTTGTAACCTACCCTATCCATTTCCATCAAAAACCCACCCTCCAATTTCACCCCGAACCCGATCCCTCCTAGGCACTTAACCACTGAGTTGTTTTGGTGCCTCTCTTTAATCAATTCTGATTAAAGAGTAATCAAACCGAACCCTACAGCCCGAGGTCAATTCTGACCCCGGATTCGGTGAGGGTATCCATAGCCCTTCCTTTCCCACCCCCTACCCTCCACCCTCCACCCCTAAAACCCACCCCCAAATCGAAAAAATTCGATAACTCGGGAACTACTGGCCCGATTTCGACGGGAGTGGGCTTTTCTGGTCGGGGATAAAAAGCCGGATTTGACCTACCCCTCTGCGACTCTACGTAGAGCGTGTAGAGTCCAATTAAATTAAAAATCAGTTGTAAATATTAAAATTAAATACTCCCAACTGACCAGTTTTTGTAGTTTTAGGACACCCTGCTTCTCTTTTGAGAGCGGGCATAGGCTTAGAATTATTATTGACATTTTATTTAATTATTAATTATTATTTTAACTTTTATTTAATTTAATTGACTTTTACAACTTTTACAAGTTTATTTTAATTAGTATAGGGACCCTTGACCTCTTTTGAGGCTAGGTATTAGTATAGGACATTTCCAAAAATATTTTTGGAAATTTTGAAAAAAAAAAAAAAAAAAAATTGTGTTAAGTTTTTATTTATATTATTTTAATTAACGTAGTTTTAAGACACCTGGACCTATTTTGAGGCCCAGGGAAATTTAATCTTAATTATCTTTAACCTTCCCTATAGGAAATAAAAACTTAACTTTAATTTTAACTCAATAACCAAAGATATTTTATTAGAATTTTATTTTAGTATAGGACTTCTGGATCTCTATTGAGGCCAGAACAATTTAGTTTAGGACAAAATTTTGAAAAAATTTTCAAGTTTTCTTAATTTTTACAACTTAATTTTAATTGTTTCTTGAAAACTATCAATATTTTATTGCTTTTTTATTTTAGTATAGGACTCCTGGACCTCTACTGAGGCCAGGTCAATTTAGTTTTTGGGACTTTTTTGAAGTTTTTTGGATACCCCAAAAACTTAAATGTAATTTTTTCAAGAAAACAATTGACTTTTTATTATAATTTTATTTTTGTTTAGGACTCCTGGACCTTTATTGAGGCCAGAACAATTTAGTTTTAAGACATTTTTTGAAGTTTTTGGATTAACCAAAAAACTTAAATTTTATTATTTTGTCAAAATTATAAACTTTTTATCACAATTTTATTTAGTTTAGGACTCCTGGTACTCTATTAAGGCCAGAAAATTTCAATTTTAATTGAAGATTTACATTTTAACCGACTTTTTAGTCACGACTATACACTTTGAAAATCAATTACTGCATGTTTTGAATCAAAACCCGAAATTAAAAATTAGGTTGAATCATACATTTTTACTAAGTGCTCCCCGGGGTCTTTGTACACAGACAACACTTACACACACAACACTACATCCACAGTACAACACCACAAAAAACACAAACACTAAACAACACAAAACACAGCACATCTAAACTACTCCTGGTTAGGGCGCACAATCATATATCTAGTCATTTCATTTTAATTTTAAATATTTAATTTTACAAATTTTGTTTATATTCTAATATAATTTAAATTTTAACTTCAATTAAGTACTTATCTAATTTTATTTTAATTCTAGTCAATCCTAATTTAATTTTATTTAATTTTATTTCAATTTTATCAATATTATTTTCTTTATTTTAGTGACTTTATTTGATCGTTAATTTATTTCGTCCGTCCCTTTACAACTAGGTGTTAACTTATTTCGTGCTGTCCCCCTTTACAATTAGGTGTTAACTTATTAGTGTCGTCCCATTTTTTACAACTTTTACAATCATATATCTAGTCATTTCATTTTAATTTTAAATATTTAATTTTGCAAATTTTGTTTATATTCTAATATAATTTAAATTTTAACTTCAATTAAGTACTTATCTAATTTTATTTTAATTCTAGTCAATCCTAATTTAATTTTATTTCAATTTTATCAATATTATTTTTATCTTTATTTTAGTGACTTTATTTGATCGTTAATTTATTTCGTCCGTCCCTTTACAACTAGGTGTTAACTTATTTCGTGCTGTCCCCCTTTACAATTAGGTGTTAACTTATTAGTGTCGTCCCATTTTTTTACAACTTTTACAACCTTACTTTTAATTTGTTAAATTATTTTGTGCTGTCATTGTAGAATTTAAACTTATTTTATAATTAGGTGTTAATTTATTCGTACTGTCCCGTAGTGTAGTGTGCTGTAGCGTCCTTTTTCGCCTTAGTTCAGAACAAATTAGGAAAATGAGTTCGAAACTGAAAAAGCCAGTGAGCCCTAAAACAAAACCCTCCGTCACCACTACAAGAAAAAACGTAAGAGAGGAATCAGTAATGTATATTTCACCGCCGAAACCGAAAGAAAAGCCACCCACAACAGCACCCATAGAGGCTCCTATGACGGCACCTACACCGGCACTTACACCGGCACCCATGCTGGCACCCACGCCGGCACCCCCGCCGGCACCCAAGCCGGCACCTACGCCGGCACCCACGCCGGCACCCCCACCGGCACCCACGCCGGCACCCACGCCGGCACCCACGCCGGCACCTACGCCGGCACCCACACCGGAACTCAAGATGCACTCCCTCTTCCCAGCAATGCAAGGAAACGATCTCAGAGAAGCAGCAAGAAAAACCAAACGTAGGATTTATAAGGTACTGGAGGGGGGCCCGGGACACAAATCGGTAACAAAGGAAGATAAAGCTAACATCAAAAGTGAAACTGCGGACTTGTTAGCGATAGTAGAAATATTGTCGGATAGATTAGAACAATTTGAGAAAGGAGAAAGAAATAGTGAAGTGGTACAAAAAGTGCACAAAAACCTTACAGATGGAGAAACAGTAAAGAGATTAGGTAAAATAGAAGAAGCACTAAAAGAACTGACAAAGTGCTCACAGGAGAACTTAACCAACCAAAAAGAGACGGAAAAAACTATAAAAGAGAACCATAAGATAACAATCGAGAAATTAGACAGGATAGATAGAGTAGAAGGAAAACCGACATATTCAGAACAATTGAGGAAAAATATACCACAACCACCCAGAACACTCCACTCCCTTCTAGTCGCCTCGACGGACGAAAATCTCACGAGCGAGGACGTCTTCGAGAGAGTAAAGGAGACGGTTGAAGCAGACGGGGAGTGGACACACGTCCAGAAGGTAAGAAAGGTGAGGGGCCAGAAAATCCTTATTGGCTGCAACAGCGAGAAAGAAATAGAAGAAATAAGGCACAAAATAGAAAAAGGAAAGAATCTGAAGACCGAGAAAACGGAAAATAAAAATCCCCTGGTGATTGTCAAGCACGTAAGGGGTGCTGACAAAAAAGTAGAAGTTACGGAGGCAATAAGGAGGAAAGCGGAAAGACATATAGATAAAAAGAAGGACATAAAAGAGCAGATTGAGCCGGTGTATGAGAGGAGGACGCGGAATCCGCACGTGGCGCACGTGGTGGTGAGAGTGACCCCTGCTATTTGGCAGCAGCTGACAGAGGCGGGGACTATTCAACTTCGCTGGGGTATCTCCAGCGTGGAGGATCAGTCCCCGCTTATCCAGTGCTCCCGCTGCTTGGGCTACGGCCACATCAAGCGGGTCTGTCAGGAGCAACTGGACAACTGCAGTCACTGTGGGGGAAACCACCTCTATGCCGCGTGTGACAAAAAAGCCAGCCCCCCTAGCTGCATAAATTGCAAGCGTGCGAACCAGCCTCACCCTGAGCACAATGCTTTTAGCAGCTCGTGCTCCCTAAGGGTGAAATGGGACAGACTGGCCCGCTCGAGAGTAGCATACTGCTAAGGGCATGGCACGGGCAAATAACGTAGATACAAACATTAGGTATATCGCACTCCAAGCCAACGTACAGAGAAAGAAAAACGCCACATCAGAGCTTTTCATTGAGGCAGCGAAAAAGAAGGCCTTGTTCGCTCTCATACAGGAGCCATACGTAGGGAACCAGGGAATACTGAGCGGCCCTGTAGGCACAAGAATCATCCAGGCTGCTCGAGAGGTTGGGAAAACAAACAAGGCGGCCATCGCCGTCTTTGATAACAATATTAAAATACGCCAACTCCCCAACCTCACAAACACCAACATCGTGGCAGCAATACTAGAAACTCAAACTTGGACGATCGGGCTTATTTCAGTCTATTTTGAACCCGACCAAGACCTGGATCCCTACGTAAGGCAGCTGAGAAATCTGTACGAGGGAATGGAGTGCGATAAAACAATTGTAGGTGGCGATGTAAACGCCTGGAGCGAGTGGTGGGGGAGCGCGAAGAACAATCCTAGAGGCAATGAAGTAATAGGATTAATTCACGAAATGGGGTTATGTGTGGTCAACCAAGGAACAGTTCCGACTTTTGAAACGTGGAGAGGTGGAAAAAAATATGAAAGCATAGTCGACATCACGTGTTGCTCGGTCGACATTCTTGGCGAGATCACCAACTGGAGAGTCGACAGAAACCTAACAACGTCGGACCACAACGGAATCATTTTCGAAATAAACTTAGACAAAATTAATGAAATTGAAAATAAGAAGACCACGCGAAAATACAACACCAAAAATGCCAATTGGCTGAAATTTAAAAAAGATCTCAATGAGAGACTAGATAACAATGGAATCAAGATTAGTGTTGTAGAGTCTATACATGGTGTAGACAAACTAGAAAACACGATAAATAAATATGTAGAAGTGTTAACCGAAACCTGCAACAAGACCTTAAAATTAAAGAAATCTGATAATAAAATAAAGATTCCGTGGTGGTCCGATGAGTTAGAAGCAAAGAAGAAAGAGAAGAATAGAAGGAAGGCCAGAATTAAATGGGCAGCGCCACACCGCCAAAAATGGGTGACCGAGCAATATCTTATAGCCAAAAAGGACTACGAGGAAGCGATGGACGAGGCCCGTATCAAAAGTTGGAAGGAGTTCTGCGGCAAACAAGATAGGGAAAGCATGTGGGATGGGATATATAGGGTCATTGGAAGAACGAAAACAAACCACGAAGATCTTCCAATCGCCAAAGACGGCAATACCACCAGCCCAACAGAATCAGTCCGCATTATGGCCGAGACATTCTACCCGGAGGATACAAGTCAGGGGGAAAACGAGCAACATAAAGAGGTTAGAAGAAGCGCGGCTGAAGCAAACGATGATCGTGAAAATGAAATTCGCGACCCTCCTTTTGTGGAAGCTGAGCTTCTCTACGCAGCGGGCTCGTTTAACCCCAAGAAGGCTCCGGGTAGAGATGGCTTTACTGCCGACATATGTCAAGCGGCGATAAGTGCGGACTTACAACTGTCTTTGGCGATCTATAACAAATGCCTAGAACTCTCCCATTTCCCTACACAGTGGAAACAAGCCACAGTGATAATGTTGCGGAAGCCAAACAAGACCGACTACACGCACCCCAAATCTTATAGACCAATAGGGCTCCTGGCAATTTTAGGGAAAATTCTCGAAAAAATGTTAGTTCGCCGGATTAGGTGGTTTGTGTTGCCCAAATTAAATCCCAGGCAGTACGGTTTTGTGCCGCAAAGGAGTACTGAAGACTCCCTCTATGATATGTTCCAGTGTATCAGGCATAATCTCGCTGAGAAACGGATCATGGCACTGATTTCACTGGACATAGAGGGGGCCTTCGATAACGCCTGGTGGCCCAAAATCGTCTGCCAACTAAAAGAGAAGGGATGCCCGATCAATCTGCGAAGGCTGGTAGATAGTTACCTAAGTAACAGGACCGTGGCGGTGAGGTATGCGGGGGAAGAGTATTGTAAGGGCACGAACAAGGGTTGCGTCCAAGGTTCAATTGGCGGGCCCTTGTTCTGGAACCTTCTACTCGACCCCCTGCTTGATGAGCTCACCGACTGCGGTATTTACTGCCAAGCCTTCGCAGACGACATCGTGCTAGTTGTGGAGGGCAACACAACCAACGAGATAGAGCGTAGGGCCAATGTCGCGCTCTCCCGTGTTCGGGACTGGGGTGTGTCAAATAAACTAAACTTTGCGCCACAAAAAACCAAGGCGATGGTATTAACCAAGAAACTAAAATTTGACACCCCTAGGCTGACCATGGGGGGGACCGACATTGAGATGGTGAGAGATATTAAAATTCTAGGTGTCACCTTCGACGATCGCCTAACCTTCAACACGCACATCGCGAACCAAGCAAGAAAGGCGATCGACATATACAAAGGAGTAAGTAGAGGAGCTCGAGCCACCTGGGGGTTAAAATCAGAAATTATTAAAACGATTTACGTCGCGGTTATTGAACCGATAATTTTATATGCGGCCAGTGTCTGGGCCCATCAAGCAACTAAAATAACCTCCAGAAAGGCTCTCGACGCAGTGCAACGTGGGTTCGCGCAAAAAATCGTGAAATCAAACAGAACGGTATCCCTTAATGCCGCCTTAGTATTGTCGGGGCTGCTTCCGCTGGACCTTCGGGCCCAAGAAGCATCCCAGCTTTATGAGGCGAAGCGAGGGAAACCCCAGGCAATACTAAGCGGCAGAAATGTAGAGGCGCGCGTACCCACGATTGAGGACAGCCACCCCAGCAAAATGTTAGACACAAAATTTACTTGTTTGGACAACGCAGAGGAGGAGGGCAAACTGGCAGAAGGCTTGGTAAGGATATACACGGACGGCAGCAAACTGGAGGGGAAAGTTGGGGCTGCCCTGACTTGTTGGGAAGGGCGGACCGAAACCAGTACCCGAAAGTTTAAGCTGGAGCCGTTCTGTACAGTCTTCCAAGCCGAGCTGTATGCCATCCTCCAAGCGACCGAAATTCTCATTGGCAAAAAATATAGGGAAGCCGCCGTGCTCAGTGACTCGAGATCCGCACTCCAGACGCTTCTTGATCCGGACTCTTCGCACCCCATCACAAAGGCAATCCAGGGCAACCTACAGTTTCTTAGAGACAACCACCAACTCGTCTCATTGTACTGGATTAGGGCCCATGTCGGAGTGGAGGGGAACGAGAGGGCGGATCAACTGGCGAAGGATGCGGCTCTCAAGTTAAAAACTGGCTCGGACTATAGCTGCTGTCCTGTCTCCTTCGTTAAAAGGCACTTACGCACTTTAACGATCGAGATGTGGGACAGCAGATATAGAACCGAAAGCACGGCGGGAACCACAAAGGTATTCTTCCCTAGCGGGGTGGCAGCATACGGCACGGTGAGGAAGATGGAGATCGACCGGGTGACCTCGCAGATCCTGACCGGACATGGTGGGTTCTCTGCATACCTGCATAGGTTCAAATGCAAGGACAGCCCATCATGCATTTGCGACCCGGCAGAGGGCGAGGACATCTTCCACATCGTGCTGGACTGTCCTCAACACAGCGTCGATAGGTACACTCTACAGCAGACACTAAACACAAAATTAAGCAAAGACACCCTAGGCACCATTATGAAAAATAAAGAAGAAAGAGATAAGTTTATGGAATTCGCCACAAAAGTGGCAAATATAGTAATACAAAGGAACAAAAACTAGGGCAAAGACCGAAAGCAGGCAAACAGCTAGATTACGTTTGAACAACATTTTGTATATGGACTTATATAATTTATTAGCTATTTTATAAAAACAAGAAGCAACTCAAAGACGAAAGAAATAAGTATGAAATTGTACTAGAGATAAGAACTAGAGTTAAGAATAATGTAAAACGACAAACAACAGAAGACAACATTATAACATGTATTAGAATCTAAGAAAATTGTAACCAAAAATTTTAAAAAGAGAAAGAATGAGAAAAGAAACACTCATTTAAATATATATAAAATAGCAAAAAAATATACACATGTAAAAGAAAATAAATTAAGAAAACAGACAAACAAAGACCTGCAACAAAGCGGGGAGTACAGAAAAGAAAAAAAAAAAAAAAAAAAAAAAAAAAAAAAAAAAAAAAAAAACCTAACCTAACCTTTTTTTTTTTTTTTTTCTTTCGGGGGAAAAATGCTCCTTATGCACACCCCGCCGTTGAGATACACGGCAGGGGAAGTGGGGCTCTCCCGCTGTTGACCAGCGGGCATACCACAACTAAAAAACCCCCGTTGTGACATCTCGTCCGGTTTACGGCAGTGTGGGTTCCCTTTGGGATTCGACCACACTACCCCGGTTGGCCTTGGCAAAACCTGGCCCAAGCTTGAAGCGTACGGGAGGCACCTCAGTCACAAATGGACGCCTCCCCAGATGGACGGACCGTAGAACGGACCTCGCGACAGTCCGCCATCCGCGCGTTATCGGGTGTCATTTCATCCCGGAGCTCATCTCGACTGAGAGAGCGGGGAGCAACGACAGTCGACAGGAGAAGTGGAGAGGCCGATCACTCAGACATCCCACTGTTGCTACGCTCGCCCTCTATAGGGCGTGCTCCGACTTGGGCAAGCCCACTGCGCTCGGGCAGTATCCCTTTACTCGCTGGTGGGTTGCATTTGCGGGACCCCATGACGTGGTCGGCCGGCTGCTTACTCGCAGCGCAGACCGAGCACCGGGGTTTGACGACACTACAAGCCGCGGCCATGTGGCCCGGTTCACCGCAACGGAAGCAAAGTTTGCTCCTGTCCTCTTTCGATGGGCACCTGGGCTTTGTGTGGCCCAGCCCCAGACACTTAAAGCACCTTAAAGGAAGAGGGGACAGCACCCTCACCCGAACGATGTTCCACCCGACTTTAAACTTCTCGGTCATCGCAACCGCCTTGGCAGCCGCCACAGGGCATCTAATGCGGATGCACCAGGACCCGTCTCTCTCGGCCATAATGGACGTCGTCTTGACTTTCTGTCGCGCGCAACTAGACACGGCCGCTACGGCGTCCAGAACATCGTCTCTCGATATAGAGTCATCGAAACCCGTGATGTGCAGGTCGGCCGTCTTTTCTGGTCTACTGACTTCAACCAAATCGCCGACTGTTTGGCGGAGTTTGTCGGCCAGAGCGTTGGCCATAGTACCGCTAGGGTCCGGCAGCTCCAGGATTTTAGCTCCTGCCTGGCTCTCCTTAATAACGAACCCCTGTGCTCCATAGTCAGCAGGGGAGATGACAGCTTTGGCTCGTTTGATGACCTCGGCAAATGTTACCCCGTTTCCGCGCGCCTCCGGGAGGAGAGACAGTACCACTGCTGCAGATTTCGGGATGATCAGCTTTGGCTTTGTTTTAGCCTTGACAGGCGCTTTTACCGCAGCCTGCGGTCTCTTCTGGGTGCTAGGAGGAGCTGCAGTGGTTAGGCTCGCCTTCTTACCCTTCTTCTTCTTTCGCCCAGTCTTCTGCTGCCAGTCATCGTTCTGGCGGGCGGCAGGGGGAATCTCGGGAGTAACACCATCTTCGTGCTCCGTGAAGGTAGCAGAAGCAGCTCTAGGGGTAGCTCTAGGCGCGACTTTGGGCGTTTGCAACGCGTCAGGCGAGGGGAGACGGCACTCCACTGCCATCAATCTCGGCTCAATGTGCTCCATCATGATCCTAGTGACAGAGTGAATCACCCTTTCAATAACGTCCTCGTCCAGGGACGTGGCCTTCTGTACTGGCCGCTGCTCCTCTTTAAGAGCGGCTACTTCCTTTCGCAGCTCCTCGAGATCTTTCCGGAGATTTGCGTTTTCAGCTTTAAGGCGGTCCAACTCCGCCGCTTCGGGGCTTACGTTCTGTGGCTGCGGCTGTAGAGACGGTCTACTGCGCGTTGGCTGTCGCGTAGTTTCGTCAAACTTTTCGAGGTTTACTCTCATTTTATCAGCTCTTGCCGCTGCTGCTGTCGCCTCGTACTCCGACAACTCAGACTGCATGGCAAGGTCAAGTGACGAGCTGGAACTCGCGGCCAGTTTGGGCCGCTTGAAATAAGACTCAACGTCTTTAACTTTCGGCTTAGGGGTTGAAGGAGGGGGCGTTTTACCCAAAGACTTCTTTTTTTTCGAACCTGCCCGCATGTAGTCTTCATAAGAAATAGGATGCCACTCTGTTGGATGCCAGTCTCCAGATTTGGAGGAAAGGTATTCCCCTGCTTCCGAATCACTACTAGAGCAATCGTAGGCTAACTTGTTAAAGTCGCTCGTCGTCTTTTGTGCACGGTTTTTGGATGGACCCAGTGCTTTGTCCGTACTACCGGAAGCAACAGTCGAAACCGTTGCATTCTTCGCCTTCTTAACTGCTTTTATTATAGGTTTTCTAAAGTCTGCCATACTTAATCCCACGAGTATGGGGGAAATATCCGGTCCACCCAGGCAGAGACCCCTGTACCTGGGTAACCCTAATACCACTGGGAGGGCGGGCGGTATCCCAGGGTTGGCGCTAGCTGGCTGGAACCTCTTCCAGCCACCTTAAGGCGGTCCGACGCCTGCGTTCCCAACGCCGTGACCTTTGAGGATTTTTATAGTGGTTTACTCCACGCGGCCCCCGTAGCGGCCCCCGTTCCTGCACCACGTACAGGGTTACGGTTTGTTCTTACATTTTTAAAGGGGTTTTACATCCCCGCAGCCCCCGTGACAGAACACGGCAGCCCCCGTTCCTGTTCTAAGTACAGGGTTACGGTATAATCCTGGTTTTGGTTCGCGCCGGCCGAAGCCCGGTAACCCCCTTCCACCGGGGGCCGTTCCCCTATCCACCACCTGGGGGACGCGCTCGGTCTCGGATCCAGGAACCGCATCACTCGCATGAGGCCGAGAACCTAACCTAACCTAACCTAACCTAACCTAACCTAACCTAACCTAACTTTTGCAGACCTCACTCTGGCAAACCTTACATCTGCAAACCTAACTTCTAAAGACCTAACTTAGGCAAACCCGAATTTTACAGACCTGTCTTTTGCTGTCCTAACTTATTGGTTGGTTTTTGGTTGTGCAAAAGTTAGGTCGGCAAAAGCTGGGTTCGTCAAAGGTAGGCCTGCAAAAGTTACGTCAGCAAAAATTAGTTAGGTTTGTAAATGTTAGATTTGCCAAGGTTAGGTCTGTAAAAGTTGGGTTTGGTAAGGATTTCTTTTTTTGCGACCTAGTTTTTAAAATTCTGCGTTTTTAGTTTGCGTTTAAGGTTAACTTACCTTTCCGCGTACTAAAAAAAAATCTTGTTTAAAAGAAACGCCGAGAAACGAAAATTGTTGGAACCTAACTTTTGCAGACCTCACTCTGGCAAAACTTTCATCTGCAAACCTAACTTCTAAAGACCTAACTTAGGCAAACCCGAATTTTACAGACCTGTCTTTTGCTGTCCTAACTTATTGGTTGGTTTTTGGTTGTGCAAAAGTTAGGGCGGCAAAAGCTGGGTTCGTCAAAGGTAGGCCTGCAAAAGTTACGTCAGCAAAAATTAGTTAGGTTTGTAAATGTTAGATTTGCCAAGGTTAGGTCTGTAAAAGTTGGTTTTGGTAAGGATTTCTTTTTTTGCGACCTAGTTTTTAAAATTCTGCGTTTTTAATTTGCGTTTAAGGTTAACTTACCTTTCCGCGTACTAAAAAAAATCTTGTTTAAAAGAAACGCCGAGAAACGAAAATTGTTGGAACCTAACTTTTGCAGACCTCACTCTGGCAAACCTTACATCTGCAAACCTAACTTCTAAAGACCTAACTTAGGCAAACCCGAATTTTACAGACCTGTCTTTTGCTGTA
>CATIXG010000019.1:0-25298 GCA_949710035.1 Crambus lathoniellus
TATTAGTAAGGTTGTATTCCACTTATCTGACTCAAGCCCAGACGATGTCCGTGCTACTCTAACACGCCACTTAACCGAAGACCTGCCTGAAATAGCCTAGACGAAATTGAGATGGCCCTCAAACGACTTAAAAATGGAAAAGCCCCCGGTGAGGATGGTATAACTTCGGAGCTACTTAAGGCAGGTGGTAAACCTATACTTCGTGAGCTCCAGAAGTTGTTCAACACTATTCTGTTCTGTGGGAGAACTCCGGAAGCGTGGAGCAGAAGTGTGGTAGTTTTGTTCTTTAAAAAAGGCGACATGACTCTTTTGAAGAACTACCGCCCTATCTCACTTCTGAGCCACGTATACAAGTTGTTTTCGAGGGTCATCTTGAATCGTATCGCAAGAAGACTTGATGAGTTCCAACCTCCGGAGCAGGCCGGGTTTCGACAAAAAATTAGCACAGTGGACCACATCCACACGGTGCGGCAGTTTATACAGAAGTCCGAAGAATATAACCAGCCGCTGTGTATCGGTTTTGTGGACTATATAGCGCCTTTCATAGGAAAAGGCATTTGATTCCGTAGAAACCTGGGCTGTTCTGTAGTCTCTGCAGCGATGCCAAGTTGACCGGCGATATATTGAGGTGATGAGATGTCTCTATAACGCCGCTTCTATGAGTGTCCAAGTACAGGACCAGCAAACTAAACCTATCCCACTACGCAGGGGAGTGAGACAGGGGGATGTTATATCCCCAAAACTGTTCAATAGCACCCTGGAAGATATGTTTAAGACGCTGGACTGGAAAGGGATGGGCATAAATATTAATGGCGAATACATGTCTCACCTACGGTTTGCCGATGATATTGTCCTGATGGCGGAGTCGCTTCAAGACCTTCAACGAATGCTGTCCAGCTTAGCTGATGCTTCAAAACTAATCGGTCTCGGCATGAACATCGACAAAACAAAAATCATGTACAACTCGCTAATAGACCCGCGACCGATTACCATCAATGGTGCACCCCTCGAAGTTGTTCGAGAATACGTTTACCTCGGGCAAACCTTGCAAATGGGTAAAAACAACTTCGAGAGTGAAACTAGCAGAAGAATCCGGCTGGGATGGGCAGCATTCGGCAAACTTCGTCGAGTCTTCACGTCTTCGATTCCGCAAAGCCTGAAGACCAAAGTCTTTGACCAGTGCGTCCTACCCGTTATGACACCGTGAGTGTCCACCGAAACGTGGACACTCACGGTGGGACTAGTCCACCAATTTAAAGTCGTACAGCGAGCTATGGAGAGGGCTATGCTCGGCGTTTCTCTGAAGGATAGAATAAGAAAAGAAGTTATCCGGCAGAGAACCAAAGTCACCGACATAGCTCAAAGAATAAGCAAGCTAAAGTGGCAGTGGGCTGGCCACATCGCTCGAAGAACCGACGGCCGTTAGGGCAAACGAGTTCTGGAGTGGAGACCGCGTTTAGGCAAACGTAGCGTAGGGCGCCCTGCTACCAGGTGGAGCGACGACCTGCGAAAGATGGCAGGCGGGGGCTGGCTGCGAAGAGCTGAAGACCGTGTGCAGTGGCGTAAATTAGGAGAGGCCTATGTCCAGCAGTGGACGAAAACGGGCTGATGATGATGATGATTCCACTTATCAAAGATTTTTGTCCAATATACATTTGATCAAAGAAATTGAATTTCGAATGTATAAAATTGAACGTCAAAGTCGTCCAATTTCTTTGATCAAATGCATATTGGTCAAAGATCTTTGATAAGTGTATTGATATTTATAAGGAAAAGCAAAAGAAACACAGTATGCGGTTTGGCGGACATGAGCGCAAGAGATTTATTTTATCCAAGTAAAGAAGTAACTACATCCGGTTGTTCCGGTTCACACATTCATAGACAACTTATACATAGTTTACATAATGAGCATCATGACAATGGCTCAGAGGTATTTTGAGCTACAAAATAACACCCCCACTCTCAAAATACATATCAAAATACATTTACAATACCCAGCAAGTTCATAAACTTCTGATGCTTAACTGAATTCAGACTTTTAGTAAGCATGTCTGCTGGCATATCGCCTGTAGGCAAGTAATCAACTTTAACAATCATATTAGAAATAACTTCTCTACAATAATGATAACGAATATCAATGTGTTTGGTTCTGTTGTGAAAGACAGGATTTTCTGAAAATTTTTTAGCACTTTGATTGTCACTATACAATTTAATAGAATACAATTGATCAGTTATTTCATTTTGTAAATTTCTAAGGTATACAGCTTCTCTACATCTTTCTGTGAGTGCCATGTATTCGGCCTCAGTACTAGAGAGTGCTACTGTTCGGAAAAGATCGATATTTCTGAACGCGTCTCTAATGTCACGTCAAATTGACATTTGGCTGTCACTTGAAGTTGACAGCTGCGACTTGATTGGAATTCTTGTAAGAAAAATGTCGGATTAATTTTGCTGAATTGTTAAAAATGGCTCGCGTTGAATATGCCTGGCATATCGAGTTTGAATTGAATCTTAAATTATCTATGTGATCCCGTTTTGTATGACCAAGATTTTGACGCCATCGTGACGATCGGGCCGGTCGCGGAGTTTT
This sequence comes from Crambus lathoniellus, assembly GCA_949710035.1. Classification (NCBI taxonomy): domain Eukaryota; kingdom Metazoa; phylum Arthropoda; class Insecta; order Lepidoptera; family Crambidae; genus Crambus; species Crambus lathoniellus. The sequence goes on from CATIXG010000019.1 coordinate 2,591, forward strand.
GAAATAAAGAGTGCCACCCCACGCGTTGTTGTCGGGAAAATATATATTAATAAACAAGCTCCCCCGCGTGTGTCGTTGTGTATTGCTGAAGCGCCCAGTGTCTTGGGAACGCTGTTATTTGTGTTGTGAGTAAGGTGACGAATTGGTAAGGTCTGCAGAAGAAGACGGAGCCACAGGGGGGCCCCCCCTCTCCCCACGCTGCCCAGGGACTTTCTACAGCACAGACCGTATGTAAAATCACCTTACTTAACAATAAGTCGCTGTGTATCGCAGTCCAATTGTTCAGTTACATCCCGGCTGAAACCAAGTTTTTGTCCGGAGTCTATACTCATGATAATCTTCCACTGCGCCATGCTGATTCCGCGGTCTAGGCGGGGGTGTACTGAACATTTCTTGACAGCAGAGCGTAGTTTGAAGGCCTGAGAGACCCACGCCAAAATTTTGTCTATTAATCAGTGCCGTTTTGATGACCATCTGGTCCGGACTAGATTAATTTGTACTTGTAAATGGTAATTAACTTGCATTTGAAAAGTAAAGGGCATTCCTTTGTTATTGGTTCCATGTCTTGTAATTAATTGTCATGTATTGAAGTTCCAAAATGTAAACAGATGCCTTTCTTTGCTCATAATAATTATTATTTAGTTTGTTAGCAAATTTGAGTTGTGAATATTGACAAGTTGTTGCTAAATGGTGGCTAATAAAAGGTTAGCTAATAAGTTTGCACTCAATACTTAGTGAAACTTAAATGATTTAAGACATTGTTTACACATTGAAACTTATTGAAACTTGTGCTTTGAAATAATTAAAATTAGCTTGTTGTATGTTGATATCCAAGTGAATTTCAATAGTCAGTGATTTTGAGTGAATTTCAATGAAGTGAATTTCAATAGTCAGTGAGTTTTGTTGTTTTCTGATAACCTCCAAATATTTAAGAGTTTGTGTCATTATAAATACTTTGTTGTTGTAATATTGGAATTTTGTGGTTAGTAATAACCTCCAAATATTGGAGATTTTGTGTTATAGTGAATATTTTGAATTTGTTGTTTTTGTTGATAAATTTGTGACGTTACAATGACGGCCTCCTCTGCTAAAGCCAAAATACGTTCTGAGTTACGGTGGTTAGCTTCTGCAGTGGCATTGTTGGATCGACCGGATAGGACGGAGGCCTTGTTGAACAGATACGTAGATCTGCCCGTACGTTTGGCTGTTGTTGATGAACAGTATGCCTTATTTTTGGAAAGGACTGTTGAGGCCGAGGTGGAAATGCGACAAGAAGTCGGTTTGGATGTGGACCAGTGTTATGATTTTGCGGACAGAATTATCCAGGTGGCTCGACCTTTGCAAGTGGCAAGAGAGAATGAACCGAGCCCGTCCCCGGTCACATCTAAGAGTATGCCCCCTCTCTTTGCTAGATTGGCCCCCTTAGACTTAAGGCGTTTTGCTGGTCGTCTAGAGGACTGGGAGGGCTTTATTAATATTTTTGATAGTCTGGTACATGCCCGGGATGATTTGACCCAGGGCCAGAAGTTAGCGTACTTGTTATCCGTGTTGGAAGGGGAGGCCCTTGAATCGGTTCAACATTTGGCCCCCTCGGATGAAAACTACCCTATTGCTAGGGATTTGATTGCCCGTCGGTACCAGAACGTACGACGTCTGGCGGACAACCATGTTGCCGCCATTTTGAATTTACCCCGCGTTGCCAGCGTGATGCACTTGAGAGTGGCTTTGTTGAATCCGCTGTTGGTTGCCTACAACGCATTAAAAAACTTAAAACTCCCAGTGGAGCAGTGGTCGTTTTTGTTACTGCACATTGTCCTGGGAAAGTTGCCGGACTCTGTTAAGGTCCGTTTTGAGCAGCTGTATGGTGGGGATAGTGCGACTTATCTGCCACCCTTCTCGGACCTCTTGACGTTCCTGGAAGGAGAGAGTAGACTGGCAGATAATTCCTCTCTGGCCGGTCCTATGGGACCCGAACGACCTGTGCCACAGAGTAGGTCCCCCACCGGACCCCCCCGTAGGGGGCGTATGGCCCCTCGCGCGCCCGGCCGCTATGCCGCCGTCCAGGAGACCGCCCGCTGCTTGTACTGTCGGGAACCGGGTCACAGCACGACCCGTTGTGATAAGTTCCTCGACCAGCGTGTCCAAGGCCGTCGAGCGATCGCGCGACAACGGACATGGTGCTACTCGTGCTTGGGCCTGCACATGCAGCGCGAATGTACCCAAGCGCACCCATGCCGCTTTTGTAAGGGCAACCACCATCCCCTCCTCTGCATGAACAGCCCAGAGGGCGGCGGAGCGCCGCAGCGCGTCGCTGCAGGATCACCTCGTATGGGTGGGGGTCTCGGACCCCCCGCGGTGTTTGCATCCCGCAGCAGTTCTAGTGGCCACCAGAGTGGCCCCAGACGCTCTCCGCCACGTTTGGAGCCTCAAACGGGCGGGGGTCCCAGGGACCCCCCATGGGAAACCGATCCTCAAGGATGGGGATGAGTAATGCGAGCGTTGCCGGAGGTCGTAGAGGCCCCCCGCGACGTTTTGAGCCTCGCACGGGCGGGGGTCCCACGGCCCCCCCATGGGAAATCGGTCCCCAACTAGGGGGTTCGATTTTGCGAGCGATGCGGGAGGTCGTAGAAGCCCCCCGCAACGTGTTGAGCCTCGCACAGCCGGGGGTCCCCGGGACCCCCCTTCTGAAAATCGGTCACCGTGCCCCCGCGACTATGGGGCGACGTACACGGTGGATGCTAGGCACCGATTCTCGCCGCCGCTCGCCGAATACCCGCGTTTGGAGCGGCGCCCGCCCCGTCTTCAAGGGGCCGGGAGATATAACCCGCCTGATACCGGGCGAATTGGACGTGGGCAGTATGTGGGAGAATGGGACCCACTGGATCGCTATGAGCGACCCCCTTACCATGGGGGGACGTCTGGGGACCCCACATACTAGCAATCAACGTGTTTACGGTCGATTGTAGCCACCCCTCCAGAGACCGTTTTGTTGCCCACGGCCTCTGTGCTTGTCAGGGGATTGAATGGCGACCTTGTGGAAGTTCGCGCCTTGTTGGATTCCGGTGCTCAGGGGTGTGTTGTGTCATCTTGGTTAGTTAGGCGGTTGGGCCTCAAGGTGCACCCCCACACGGAAGGCGTGAGAGGTGTTGGCGATGTGAAAGTCCCCGGGTTGTTAGGGCATGTAGACTTCACATTTACATCACGTAATGGGTCCACGCCAGGCATTAAGACCTCGGCGATTGTGTTGGACACAGTTGTTGGCCGTCAACCTTCAGTTGACTTGGGACCGAGTATGTTGTCTTTGGTGTCTGATTCCCCACTCGCCGATCCAAATTTCTTCCGCCCAGGCCCGATTGATGCTCTCCTTGGAGCCGATGTCCTGGGGCGAGTTTTGTTGACGGGGAAGCGAGTTTTGCAGCCAGATGGCTTGGTAGCTCTGTAACATATCATTTTTTTAATATGTTACATTCATAATAAACTATGATAGTACTAACCTTCATTCCTGTTTTTTTTATCCAATATTTTGTACCTTTACACAACACAGTTTTTATACATCCCTTATTGCAAAGTACATACATTCTCATTAACTCAATTCCAAACAATAATTGCTAATTTTTACATCTTAGGTACACTTATATTTGTCAACAAACATCTATCACGTCTGACGTTTGACATTTAATTTTATCAGAGTAAACATCATAATTTTTGAACCACTGGCTCAATCTTGTGAGGAACAGCAGAACTATTTCCACGAGCAATTATCCAGAGATATACGTCTTCTCATTCTTGCATGGATGTCCAGCTATTTCCATCTCTTTTTCTTATAAAGACACCTTGCGTTGAGAGTCCACACTTCATCAAACTTTAGCGCCATCTGGTGTCAAATAGTGGCAAAGTATGCCGCACATATATTGTCATCTCTCTCACACCTAAATGCATAGCCATCCTGTCATCTCGTTCATGCAACAGCACCGAAACTGACATCTGGCGTAGAGTAGCTCTCTTGCTTTAATAATTGAACTTCTACATATTGAGTCCAGATTATCTATGGTACCTAAAAACTTTTATCAATAACATTATGAATATCTAATTTACAATGAAAGTAATTAGTTATTCATATTCTACAAATCTGCCTTTATTTGATTTTATATAATTCTTCATTTATCTTTAGCTAATTTTCTTAACCATAGACTATATTCGGATCATTCTAGAAATGTACAAGTGAGCATTGTCTATGCTACTTACCTTGGAAAATTCGAGATTGATGGTAAAGCAATATGAATTAAAAACAAGATTCTAGAAAAGTCGTGGCAGAACATATAAATAGGGCCCGTCTGGCCCCAGTTTTTTTTTTTTCCTCGATAACCGCTACTTAACTGACTGTGAGAAAGACTGTGAAGCAAAGTCACTGTGAACTGTTATTGCGTAGACATTTTTTACCTACGTAGTTTTCCCTGATAAACCTAACTGTCCTAAGCTGCATCATTGTGTGAACACTGCAATTTTCTTGATTCGTCCTCGATCTTCAGCGTCCGGTTCTTATTATTGACTGGACTACCTGTCCGGAGCGAGCACCTGCGAAGCTGACATCATACCGGCGAGCCCTCGTTCGCTGACCTTAGGCCTTGAGAGACCGGCGTTCGCAACCCCTCCTCGGAATATTAATCTCAGGTGTAATCGTTTTATATCTTTATCTCTTAACTACATCTCTCCATACTCTCTTCGTTTATGAGCTGTTCATAAACGTGGCGCCCATTAATTGTCTCTAATCTTCTCCTCTCTTATAAGTTTAACTTAACTACATACATATAAGTATTACCTACCTACCTTTCAATTTTGTAACACTCCCAACTTGATTTAAACTACACTTGTGAACTTATAAAACGTTTAATATTGAATAACAACCATATTTTAATTTGTGTTTGTATTTGTATATCCAGTCTGACACGTTGTAAACCTATTTTAAGGATAGCGATAGCCTAGGTCTCCTATTCACGTAAATTTCTTTTGTAACCTTATTTGTCTAGTGTAAACTTCATTACCTGTATTTCTTGTAAGGAACTAATTTTACTTGTCATAAAAATAAAACTTCACATTTCATTATATTTCAATTTCTTTTATTTTACATCAAAACCTATAGTTAAAAATATTAGTTACATTTAGCGCCCAACGTAGTTTGCACTCAATTCTTTGTTGACAGTTTCTCACTGGGTTCCTACCTATTTTATACTAATTTGCTGTATCTATCTCTCAAATTGTACTTATATCAATTTCAGTAATGGAGCATGCTGCGTTCTCCGGTCTCCTCGAGGACGAGGTCAGCTACGAGCTCAACCTGCGGGGAGTGGAACACGAGCGTGGTGCCACAGCGGAGACGTTGGCTGCCCTGTTGGAGAAGGCTGAACCGGCCGCTGCAGGGGTCGAGGACAAATTTATTGGTTCCCTTGATACGGGGACAGAAATAGAGGTATGTGCACGGAAGTTGGCCGAACTAAGCGCTCTTGTCCCCAAGTATTCCACCACTACACAGTTCCAAAAATGTCGGGCAAGGTTGACTCACCTTATAGACCGACTGGACAGACTGACCGGGCAGACCAGGGAGCAAAGGTACACTCACTCCTCTCCTTTTCTCAGAAATTCTCCTATATTGAAGTGGGGTGTAACTTTTGACGGACACACCTGTGTCTTAGAATTTATTACTAAAATTAAAGAATTAGCTGCCTCCTGCTCTGCCCAAGACCATGAACTGCTCTCAAACTTCTCACATCTGCTTACTGGTGATGCATTGGTGTGGTTCCGCGGTTACAGGGACAATATAACTTCTATGGCTCAACTTTTTGATTATCTAAAAGAGGAATTTATACCTGTTGATTATGACAGACGACTTCTACTGCAAATAAAAGGCAGATTGCAAGATAAATCTGAAGACATAAAAATTTATATCAATCTCATGCTTTATGAGATGTCTAAACTATCTAAACCACTCTCTGAAACTGAGAAGTTGGATATAATATTATCAAATATGAACACTTTTTATATTGCAAAATTAGCTCTCCATGATTTCTCTTCGACTGCGGAACTCAAATCAGTGTGCTCCAGGCTAGACATAGCAAAGCACAGATGTGAGAATAGAGGTGCCTTAAATCCTGGCAATACTGCTATTGTTCCCGGTTTCACAGTGAAATCTAATCTTACTAAATCGGTAAATCAACCGTTTATTAAACAAAAACCTTTATCGGGAAATGTTGCTACCATCTCCCATAATGCTTATAATTCCGCCATGCTACAAAAAGATAGTGTCAATTGTTTAAAGTGTAGTGGCAAACATCACTATTCAAAGTGTAATGTATACAATACACCTATATGTTTTAAATGTAAAAAACCTAATGTGCTTACTCGCGACTGTACTTGTTCAAAAAACTGAATAAGCGGTCAGTAGCATGTTCTCTCTCTCTTAAACCTGAACCTTCAAAACTAACTAAACATACTACTGACCGGGAATGGCAGGAATATCTAACTTTCTTAAAAAACTTTTTCTCCTCTCAGAAGATAGCTCCACTTTTTGAGTCAAACTTGCCTGACAACCGTGCGTTTATCAAAGTCAACATTTTGGGAACAGAGTGCTTGGCCTTGGCCGATTCTGGTGCATCAACTTCTATACTCAGCAATGATGCGCTAGGAACGCTTAGGGAATTAGGTCTACAGACTCATCTTCAGCCATCTTCTAAAACTCTTAAAGTTGGCAATAACGCTAAACTTAATATTTTGGGATCCATTACGATACCTATTACTTACAAGTCCAATCTAAGACTAATTACTCTCAATGTATGCACAGATATCAACAGTCCTCTTATTTTAGGTGTAAATTTTCTTAGGGCATTTAACCTATGTCAGGATATTCTGGAATATACGACCGACTCTCAGTGTACCTCTGCTTTCAACTCTTTAATTGACACAAACACACACTTACATGCTTATGAGGATCTGTCGGTTGTACAAAAATCTCAGATTGATAACATTATCACTGATTTTAAAAATATTTCTGCTGATTCTAACAACTTAGGTCTCACTGATCTTGAAGAACATGTCATTGACACTGGTGATCATCCCCCAGTGAAACAAAAATACTACCCTATACCAGTTCACTATAAACAGCGGGTCGAGGCTGAAATCAATGATATGTTAAGAATGGGTATTATTGAAAAAAGTAATTCACCTTGGAATTCCCCTCTCTTAGTAGTTCCCAAACCTAACGGAGACTTAAGGATCTGCCTAGACAGTAGAAAACTGAATAGTGTCACCAAAATAGATTCATATCCTATGCCGCGTATCCAAGACATACTTGATTCTCTTAATAATGCTAAATTTCTAAGCTCTATTGACCTGAAAAGCTCATTTTTTCAAATTAATTTACACCCAGACTCGCGGGAGAAGACTAGTTTCTCCATTCCTGGGGTTGGGGCTTTCCAATTTTGCCGCATGCCTTTCGGACTTGTCAATGCATCTGCTAGAATGATGAGACTTATGGATAAAGTCTTTGGACCAGAGTTTGCTGGCCGTCTGTTTACCTACGTGGATGACGTAATACTGGTCAGTAATTCATATGACGAACACGTCGAGTTATTGAAGCGTGTCTATCAACGTTTAAAAGAAGTAGGTCTCACCATCAATTTTGACAAATCAGTTTTCTGCAGATCTTCCCTTAAGTTTCTAGGGTTCATCGTCGACCGACACGGACTACGCACTGACAGTGACAAGGTTAAGGCCATTTTGGAATACCCTGTCCCTACTAACCAAAAAGAAGTCAGACGTTTTCTAGGCATGGCGTCATGGTATAGGCGTTTTATCCAAAACTTTTCTTTAGTAACTGCTCCTATAAACAACCTAATTAAAAAACGGCCCAAGGGCAAAGCTTTTAGTTTTCCGCAGGAAGCTCTCCTTGCCTTCAACGAGATTAAGCAACGTTTGGTATCTGCACCCATTCTTTCTATACCTAAATTTGATAAGCCTTTTATCATCTCTACCGATGCCTCTGATTTAGGTCTCGGTTGTGTCCTCTCTCAAAAGGACGACGAGGGTAAAGAACATCCTGTCGCCTTCGCTAGCCGTTCTCTTACTAAACCAGAAAGAAACCATGCCACTACTGAAAAGGAACTAAATGCTTTAATCTTTGCTCTAGAAAAATTTAGGGGTTATATTGAAGGCTCTCCCTTCCCCACTACGATTTATACAGATCATAGTAGTCTGAAATGGCTTGTCAGTCTTAAATCTCCTACAGGAAGATTGGCGAGATGGGCAGTCCGGCTTTCTCAATTTAATCTTAAAATTGAGTATCGTAGGGGCTCTGATAATGCCTTGGCCGACGCTCTTTCTCGTTCATTTCCCGTAAATGTCACTTCTGATGACGATCCATCTCAAAACTCCCCTTCTTCTTCTTCTACTACCAAAGACTCTTGGTACCTCAAGAAAGTACAAGACGTCAAATCTTCTCCCCACAAGTTCTCTGATTGGAAACTAATTTCTGATCGTCTCTATAAAAGGATGAAAAATTCCAACCCTCTCTCTGCTGACTGTGAGTGGAAACTCGTGGTTCCTTTCGAATCGCGGCATGACGTCATAGCTAAATGTCATGACCACCCGAGTGCAGCCCATTTAGGCATCTTTAAGACTTTGAAACGTCTTACTCAATCTTATTATTGGCCATCTCTACATAGAGATGTCAAGAAATACATCAAAAATTGTCAAGTTTGCTTGGCGTATAAGAGCACGAATGAAGGTCCCCCAGGCATCATGAAAAATCCCAAACAGGTCCAACGTCCCTTCCAAATGATATCTACAGACATAATGGGTCCTTTACCTCGATCTTATCAGGGCTACAAATTCATTCTAGTAGTTACTGACGTTTTCACTAAGTATACATGCATATTTCCTATGAGGAACTCACTTGCCAAGACAGTAGTTTCCATTATTGAAAACAATATATTTATGAAATATGGGATTCCTCAAACAATTGTCATGGACAACGGTCCCCAGTATATCTCTAATGCCATGAAGGATTTAGTTGCGAAGTATAAGGTTCCTAATTCTTTTTATAACTGTAGGTTCCTGCCACAAAACAACCCTTCTGAAAGGACTAATCGTGTCATTGTCACTGCCATATCTTCCTATGTAGGTACAGACCACAGAAAATGGGCTGAAGAATTACCAAAAATTGAGTTTGCAATCAACACAGCCGTTAGTGAATCCACTGGTTTTAGCCCATACTTTCTAAATCATGGCCGCGAAGCTGTACTCTCTGGTGACTGGTACCCTAACTCTCCACTTAAAGAAGAAGATATTTTGTTTACCGACAGGACTTCATACTCATCTACTCTACCTCATCTTAAAGACATTTTTATTAAAGTAAACTTGAACATGTCCAAAGCCTACTCCAAATATAAAATTCATTACAACAAAAATAGGCGTGATATTGAATATCAGGAGGGCCAGACTGTATGGAAGAAAGAATATCCACTTTCTGATGCTAGTAAATTTTTCACTGCAAAACTTGCTCCTAAATTCACTAAATGTATTGTGAAAAAGAAGATCTCTCCTCTTACATACATTCTGAAGGACTTTCACACATCCAAGGATTTAGGCACTTGGCACATTAAGGACATTTTAAAATCTGTACCTATATAACTACACCTATATTTTGCTTATTTCATTTTATTTATGTATGTGATTATCTATATGTATTTTTCTCTTTTCTCTCTTGCTCTGCATCTAGGTACTATCTCCTACTTACCTTATCCGTATGGTTGCCGGAGAAAGAATAGTACCATCGCTCTCCCCTTGCGCGTCGTAAGAGCCGACCAAAAGTCCCATTTTCCCATCCCATATTTTCCTTTATCACGACACCCATTCCCTTACCTTATCCGTATGGTTGCCGGAGAAAGAATAGTACCATCGCTCTCCCCTTGCGCGTCGTAAGAGCCGACCAAAAGTCCCATTTTCCCATCCCAAATTTTCCCTCATCTTCATACCCATTCCCAAACCCTATTATATATTCTTCTATGTACTCTATTTTTTTGTATGGTTTTTATTATATATATATTAATTTTATAGTATCTAGTTTATTCTATGGGACGGCTGGTAATCCCATAAATGAAAAATCAAAAGCCTTACTACTCAGAGCGGATTGTAACTCTGTATAAATATGCCTTAACGACAACAGATTATTCTTATCACACTAGTATATTATACTCATCTATATATCAGAGCGGCAGCGACTCTTAAAATAGGCCATCGGCACTCCATTTATTTATGTATATCCATATTTATCTAGTATACGCACACTTTAAATTTTCGGCAAGGGCGCATGGTACATAGGCCAGAAGTAAGACCCACCGTCGATATCAATTATCTGTATCGTTTATGTATTCCGTTTATTTATATAACTTATTTGTTTACAGCTGGCATGTAGTATACGTATATAGATTATTTTTTTGTTTTTGTTTTGTTTCCTTTTGCCCTTTCCTTTCCTTACTTGATTCCCAACCTACAACTTTCTTTACTTTCCCACTCTACTATACCGTGCTATCCATTCCTTCTTTCTCTACACAACCTTTTCTTTCTCTACACAACTTTCCTTTCTCTACATTTTTTCTCCTCTTGCTCTATTCTTGTTTTACCCATTCCCTTCATGCTTCCTCACGCTTTCGCTTTCTTTTCTTTACTGTGTGGGGATAGTGACCTGTCCTTCACTCACCTCATCCCAGTTCCTTTCTTTATTTTTTCCTTTTTTTTCTCAACTAATGAGGTATTGTAACATATCATTTTTTTAATATGTTACATTCATAATAAACTATGATAGTACTAACCTTCATTCCTGTTTTTTTTATCCAATATTTTGTACCTTTACACAACACAGTTTTTATACATCCCTTATTGCAAAGTACATACATTCTCATTAACTCAATTCCAAACAATAATTGCTAATTTTTACATCTTAGGTACACTTATATTTGTCAACAAACATCTATCACGTCTGACGTTTGACATTTAATTTTATCAGAGTAAACATCATAATTTTTGAACCACTGGCTCAATCTTGTGAGGAACAGCAGAACTATTTCCACGAGCAATTATCCAGAGATATACGTCTTCTCATTCTTGCATGGATGTCCAGCTATTTCCATCTCTTTTTCTTATAAAGACACCTTGCGTTGAGAGTCCACACTTCATCAAACTTTAGCGCCATCTGGTGTCAAATAGTGGCAAAGTATGCCGCACATATATTGTCATCTCTCTCACACCTAAATGCATAGCCATCCTGTCATCTCGTTCATGCAACAGCACCGAAACTGACATCTGGCGTAGAGTAGCTCTCTTGCTTTAATAATTGAACTTCTACATATTGAGTCCAGATTATCTATGGTACCTAAAAACTTTTATCAATAACATTATGAATATCTAATTTACAATGAAAGTAATTAGTTATTCATATTCTACAAATCTGCCTTTATTTGATTTTATATAATTCTTCATTTATCTTTAGCTAATTTTCTTAACCATAGACTATATTCGGATCATTCTAGAAATGTACAAGTGAGCATTGTCTATGCTACTTACCTTGGAAAATTCGAGATTGATGGTAAAGCAATATGAATTAAAAACAAGATTCTAGAAAAGTCGTGGCAGAACATATAAATAGGGCCCGTCTGGCCCCAGTTTTTTTTTTTTCCTCGATAACCGCTACTTAACTGACTGTGAGAAAGACTGTGAAGCAAAGTCACTGTGAACTGTTATTGCGTAGACATTTTTTACCTACGTAGTTTTCCCTGATAAACCTAACTGTCCTAAGCTGCATCATTGTGTGAACACTGCAATTTTCTTGATTCGTCCTCGATCTTCAGCGTCCGGTTCTTATTATTGACTGGACTACCTGTCCGGAGCGAGCACCTGCGAAGCTGACATCATACCGGCGAGCCCTCGTTCGCTGACCTTAGGCCTTGAGAGACCGGCGTTCGCAACCCCTCCTCGGAATATTAATCTCAGGTGTAATCGTTTTATATCTTTATCTCTTAACTACATCTCTCCATACTCTCTTCGTTTATGAGCTGTTCATAAACGTGGCGCCCATTAATTGTCTCTAATCTTCTCCTCTCTTATAAGTTTAACTTAACTACATACATATAAGTATTACCTACCTACCTTTCAATTTTGTAACACTCCCAACTTGATTTAAACTACACTTGTGAACTTATAAAACGTTTAATATTGAATAACAACCATATTTTAATTTGTGTTTGTATTTGTATATCCAGTCTGACACGTTGTAAACCTATTTTAAGGATAGCGATAGCCTAGGTCTCCTATTCACGTAAATTTCTTTTGTAACCTTATTTGTCTAGTGTAAACTTCATTACCTGTATTTCTTGTAAGGAACTAATTTTACTTGTCATAAAAATAAAACTTCACATTTCATTATATTTCAATTTCTTTTATTTTACATCAAAACCTATAGTTAAAAATATTAGTTACAGCTCTGCAGACGACACTCGGTACAGTTGTGATGGGCCCTGCTCGCCGCGTTTTGGATTCCCTTGATGAGGATCGCGGTCTTGTTTTTAATGTGTCTCTCTCCGAAGTGGTGCAGAAGTTTTGGGAGGTTGAGGAACCTCCACCAGCCCCGCGGGTAGACCCAGTAGCGGATGAATGCGAGTTGTATTACCAGAATAACACTGGTCGCCTCCGCTCTGGTCGTTTGATCACCCGTCTCCCCTTTCGTGCCGGCCGACCTCCTCTGGGCGAATCCCGACCGCTAGCGGAACGTAGGCTAGTGGCGATGGAGCGTCGCATGAGCAAGGATCCGGTCTTCCGCCAGAAGTATGTTGAATTCATGCGGGAGTATGAGGAGTTAGGGCACATGTCCGTGAGCGATTTGGATTGGCGCTCCGTTGAGCACTTCTTTTTGCCGCACCACGCCGTTTTGAAATCCGGAAAGATTCGGGTGGTCTTTGACGGTTCGGCTCCCACCTCTACTGGAGCGTCCTTGAACCAGTGTCTGCATGTAGGTCCCAAGCTGCACACGGAGATCTCAGACATTTTGACCAACTTCCGGCGGCACCAAATTGTATTTATGACTGACATCCGGATGATGTTCAGACAAACGGTCATCCATCTAGAGGATAGGAGGTACCAATTGATTTTGTGGAGAGAGAGTCCTAGGGACCCCTTGTTGATTTATGAATTGAATACGAATACGTACGGTTTGGCTTCGAGCCCGTTTGTTGCGATTCGTTCTTTGTTGGAGTTGGCCGAGAAGGAGCGCTTGAGATACCCTCGCGCCTCCGCCATTTTGGCCAGTGACGTCTATGTGGATGACATTTGCACGGGCGCCTCATCTGTCTCAGAGGCGATTATCCTGAGAGACGAACTCACCGCCCTTTTGAAGTCGGGAGGTTACGAGTTGAGGAAATGGATATCCAACTCGCCTGATGTACTGGTAGGTTTGCCCGAAGAGCACCAGCAGGACCCCCACCTATTCGAAAATGTTGATAATCCCCATGTGGTGACCGTCCTTGGCGTACAGTACAAACCGGTCTCTGACACTTTCACTTATTGTGTGGATTTACGACCACCGAAAGTCTGGACCAAGCGTTTAGTATTGTCTACTGTCGCACGTACCTTTGACCCCAATGGGTGGATTTGCCCCGTGCTGTTTATGGCCAAGTGTTTCTTGCAACGGTTATGGGCTTCGGGTGTGTCGTGGGATGAACCCCTCTCGGACGAGTTACTCCGAGATTGGTTGAGCTTCGTTTCATCCCTCCCCGAGATTAATGAAGTGCATTTGCCGAGGCTATTCCTCCCTTCTGAAAATTGTAAAGTTACTCTTCACGGCTTTTCCGATGCCTCCGAACGTGGATTTGCTGCGGCCGTGTACCTCCGCACCGTTACTGTTGACGGAGTTGTTGCTGTGCATCTGGTGATAGCGAAAAGCAAAGTCGCTCCCCTTCGGACTCGTCATACGATCCCGAGGTTGGAATTGTGTGGAGCTGCCCTCCTAATGCGTTTGTTGAACCACGTATGGCTCACATTAGGTCGATCTATTAAGATACAAGAGGTTTATGCTTGGACGGACAGTCAGGTCGTCCTTTGTTGGTTGAAGGCTCCGGCGCACACCTTGGACGTGTTTGTGGCCAATCGAGTGTCGCAGATTTGTAATTCCGACATCGAGTTGATTTGGAGACACGTGCCGGGAACCATGAATCCCGCGGATTGTGCGTCTCGGGGTTGTGTAGCCCCAACCCTAATTAACCACCCCCTCTGGTGGGGCCCACAGTGGTTGATGCGGCCTGAGTCGGAGTGGCCGCCCTCTCCAGCGTTGTCGAACGTAGCCGTTCCTGATATGCGGGCATGCGTCCTGGAGACTAACCCCGCCGGGGAAAAGGATTTGTTGTTGGATCGGTACAGCTCCTTACAGAAGCTGCTTGGTGTTACCGCTTGGATCAGACGTTTTGTGTACAATTGCAGAAACCCACGCGCGAGGCGTGATTCGTCGGTTCTCACTCCGGACGAGCGTAGGGACGCGCTCTTGTTTTGGGTCCGGAGAGTACAAGCTGATAGTTTTGAGTCCGAGATTGAAATTTTGCGTTTAGGCCGTCGCAAGTTGAAGGGCGCGGTATCGCGATTAAATCCCTTCCTGGACGAGAGTGGGCTTTTGCGAGTCGGCGGAAGACTTCGAAATGCGAACCTGCCGTATGGAGCTCGTCACCCCCTTTTGTTACCTAAAGCCGGACATTTGACTCAACTGATAATAACAGATCGCCATGTGAAGGCACAACATGCTGGCTGTAATGCTTTGTTGGCCATTTTGCAGCGTGAATTTTGGATTTTGTCTGCTCGTCGAGCCATTCGCACTGTGGTTTTCCGTTGCCTGCCTTGTTATCGATTGAAGGCCGCGACCATGCAGCCCCAGATGGGTGATTTGCCTGCTGATCGCGTCACGGAATGTAGAGCTTTTGCCGGAGTCGCCACCGACTTCGCCGGTCCCTTTACTGTAAAGGCGTCGAGACTGCGTAATGCTAAAACCTATAAGGCGTACTTGTGCGTGTTTGTGTGTTTGTCCACCAAGGCTGTCCATTTGGAAATTGTCTCGGAATTGTCTACCGAAGCCTTTGTCGCCGCCTTGAGCAGATTTGTTTCCCGTAGAGGACTGCCGATGTTCGGAAAAGATCGACGTTTCTGAACGCAACTCTAATGTCACGTCAAATTGACATTAGCTGTCACTTGAAGTTGACAGTGACACTTGATTGAAATTCTCGTGGCAAAAATGTCGGAATAATTTTGCTGAATTTGTTAAAAATCGCTCGTGTTGTATATGCCTGGCATGTCGAGCTTGAATTGAATCTTAAATTATCTATGTGATCCCGTTTTGTACGACCAAGGTTTTGATGCCATCCTGATGAGTGGCCGGTCGCGATGCTTTGAAGGATAATCATCCACCACACGTGTTGTTGCAGGGGCAATATATATCTTGACAAAAGGCTCCTCCGTGTGTTATTGTGTATTTATTGTTGAAACGCCCAGTGTCTTGTGAACGCTGTTATTTGTGTTGTGAGTGAGGTGACTAATTGGTAAGGTCTGCAGAAGAAGACGGAGCCACAGGGGGGGCCCCCCTCTCCCCACGCTGCCCAGGGACTTTCTACAGCACAGACCACAGTATGTAAAATCACCTTACTTCACATTCTCTCCGCTGTGTATCGCAGTCCAATTGTTCAGTTTACATCCCCGCTGAAACCTAGTTTTTGTCCGGAGTCTATATTAGCAATACCAGCTTCCACTGCGCTAGCCGACTCCGCGGTATAGGCAGGGGTGTACTGAACTTTTCTTGGTAGCAAGAGCGTAGCTTGAAGGCCTGAGAGGCCCACGCCAAAAGTTTGTCTATTAATCAGTGCCGTTTGATGACCATCTGGTCCGGACTAGATTAATTTGTACTTGTAAATGGTAATTAACTTGCATTTGAAAAGTAAAGGGCATTCCTTTGTTATTGGTTCCATGTCTTGTAATTAATTGTCATGTATTGAGGTTCCAAAATGTAAACAGATGCCTTTCTTTGTTCATAATAATTATTATTTAGTTTTGTCAGCAAATTTGAGTTGTGAATATTGACAAGTTTGTTGCTAAATAATAGCTAATAAAAGGTTAGCTAATAAGTTTGCACTCAATACTTAGTGAAACTTAAATGATTTAAGACATTGTTTACACATTGAAACTTATTGAAACTTGTGCTTTGAAATAATTAAAATCATCTTGTTGTATGTCGATATCCAAGTGAATTTCAATGGTCAGTGATTTGTTTGAACTGAATAACTTTTGACTTACAAAGTCAAAGTTAGTTTGTGTCTAAGTTATAACCTCTTGAGAGTTAGAGTTATAATTATATACTTGAGTTTTGTTGTTTTCTGATAACCTCCAAATATTTAAGAGTTTGTGTCATTATAAATACTTTGTTGTTGTAATATTGGAATTTTGTGGTTATCAATAACCTCAAAATATTGGAGATTTTGTGTTATAGTGAATATTTTGAATTTGTTGTTTTTGTTGATAAATTTGTGACGTTACAATGACGGCCTCCTCTGCTAAAGCCAAAATACGTTCTGAGTTACGGTGGTTAGCGTCTGCAGTCGCATTGTTGGATCGACCTGATAGGACGGAGGCCTTGTTGAACAGATACGTAGATCTGCCCGTACGTTTGGCTGTTGTTGATGAACAGTATGCCTTATTTTTGGAAAGGACTGTTGAGGCCGATGTGGAAATGCGACAAGAAGTCGATTTGGATGTGGACCAGTGTTATGATTTTGCGGACAGAATTACCCAGGTGGCTCGGCCTTTGCAAGTGGCAAGAGAGAATGAACCGAGCCCGTCCCCGGTCACATCTAAGAGTATGCCCCCTCTCTTTGCTAGATTGGCCCCCTTAGACTTAAGGCGTTTTGCTGGTCGTCTAGAGGACTGGGAGGGCTTTATTAATATTTTTGATAGTCTGGTACATGCCCGGGATGATTTGACCCAGGGCCAGAAGTTAGCTTATTTATTATCCGTGTTGGAAGGGGAGGCCCTTGAATCGGTTCAACATATGGCCCCCTCGGATGAAAACTACCCTATTGCCAGGGATTTGATTGCCCGTCGGTACCAGAACGTACGACGTCTGGCGGACAACCATGTTGCCGCCATTTTGAATTTACCCCGCGTTGCCAGCGTGATGCACTTGAGAGTGGCTTTGTTGAATCCGCTGTTGGTTGCCTACAACGCATTGAAAAACTTAAAACTCCCAGTGGAGCAGTGGTCGTTTTTGTTACTGCACATTGTCCTGGGAAAGTTGCCGGACTCTGTTAAGGTCCGTTTTGAGCAGCAGTATGGTGGGGATAGTGCGACTTATCTGCCACCCTTCTCGGACCTCTTGACGTTCCTGGAAGGAGAAAGTAGACTGGCAGATAATTCCTCTCTGGCCGGTCCTATGGGACCCGAACGACCTGTGCCACAGAGTAGATCCCCCACCGGACCCCCCCCGTAGGGGGCGTATGGCCCCTCGCGCGCCCGGCCGCTATGCCGCCGTCCAGGAGACCGCCCGCTGCTTGTATTGTCGGGAACCGGGTCACAGCACGACCCGTTGTGATAAGTTCCTCGACCAGCGCGTCCAAGGCCGTCGAGCGATCGCGCGACAACGGACATGGTGCTACTCGTGCTTGGGCCTGCACATGCAGCGCGAATGTACCCAAGCGCACCCATGCCGCTTTTGTAAGGGCAACCACCATCCCCTCCTCTGCATGAACAGCCCAGAGGGCGGCGGAGCGCCGCAGCGCGTCGCTGCAGGATCACCGCGTATGGGTGGGGGTCTCGGACCCCCCGCGGTGTTTGAATCCCGCAGCAGTTCTAGTGGCCACCAGAGTGGCCCCAGACGCTCTCCGCCACGTTTGGAGCCTCAAACGGGCGGGGGTCCCAGGGACCCCCCAATGGGAAACCGATCCCCAAGGATGGGGATGAGTTATGCGAGCGTTGCCGGAGGTCGTAGAGGCCCCCCGCGACGTTTTGAGCCTCGCACGGGCGGGGGTCCCAGGGACCCCCCAATGGGAAACCGATCCCCAAGGATGGGGATGAGTTATGCGGGCGTTGCCGGAGGTCGTAGAGGCCCCCCGCGACGTTTTGAGCCTCGCACGGGCGGGGGTCCCACGGACCCCCCCATGGGAAATCGGTCCCCAACTAGGGGGTTCGATTTTGCGAGCGTTGCGGGAGGTCGTAGAAGCCCCCCGCAACGTGTTGAGCCTCGCACAGCCGGGGGTCCCCGGGACCCCCCCTCTGAAAATCGGTCACCGTGCCCCCGCGACTATGGGGCGACGTACACGGTGGATGATAGGCACCGATTCTCGCCGCCGCTCGCCGAATACCCGCGTTTGGAGCGGCGCCCGCCCCGTCTTCAAGGGGCCGGGAGATATAACCCGCCTGATACCGGGCGAATTGGACGTAGGCAGTATGTGGGAGATTGGGACCCACTGGATCGCTATGAGCGACCCCCTTACCATGGGGGGACGTCTGGGGACCCCACATACTAGCAATCAACGTGTTTACGGTCGATTGTAGCCACCCCTCCAGAGACCGTTTTGTTGCCCACGGCCTCTGTGCTTGTCAGGGGATTGAATGGCGACCTTGTGGAAGTTCGCGCCTTGTTGGATTCCGGTGCTCAGGGGTGTGTTGTGTCATCTTGGTTAGTTAGGCGGTTGGGCCTCAAGGTGCACCCCCACACGGAAGGCGTGAGAGGTGTTGGCGATGTGAAAGTCCCCGGGTTGTTAGGGCATGTTGACTTCACATTTACATCACGTAATAAGTCCACGCCAGGCATTAAGACCTCGGCGATTGTGTTGGACACAGTTGTTGGCCGTCAACCTTCAGTTGACTTGGGACCGAGTATGTTGTCTTTGGTGTCTGATTCCCCACTCGCCGATCCAAATTTCTTCCGCCCAGGCCCGATTGATGCTCTCCTTGGAGCCGATGTCCTGGGGCGAGTTTTGTTGACGGGGAAGCGAGTTTTGCAGCCAGATGGCTTGGTAGCTCTGCAGACGACACTCGGTACAGTTGTGATGGGCCCTGCTCGCCGCGTTTTGGATTCCCTTGATGAGGATCGCGGTCTTGTTTTTAATGTGTCTCTCTCCGAAGTGGTGCAGAAGTTTTGGGAGGTTGAGGAACCTCCACCAGCCCCGCGGGTAGACCCAGTAGCGGATGAATGCGAGTTGTATTACCAGAATAACACTGGTCGCCTCCGCTCTGGTCGTTTGATCACCCGTCTCCCCTTTCGTGCCGGCCGACCTCCTCTGGGCGAATCCCGACCGCTAGCGGAACGTAGGCTAGTGGCGATGGAGCGTCGCATGAGCAAGGATCCGGTCTTCCGCCAGAAGTATGTTGAATTCATGCGGGAGTATGAGGAGTTAGGGCACATGTCCGTGAGCGATTTGGATTGGCGCTCCGTTGAGCACTTCTTTCTGCCGCACCACGCCGTTTTGAAATCCGGAAAGATTCGGGTGGTCTTTGACGGTTCGGCTCCCACCTCTACTGGAGCGTCCTTGAACCAGTGTCTGCATGTAGGTCCCAAGCTGCACACGGAGATCTCAGACATTTTGACCAACTTCCGGCGGCACCAAATTGTATTTATGACTGACATCCGGATGATGTTCAGACAAACGGTCATCCATCCCGAGGATAGGAGGTACCAATTGATTTTGTGGAGAGAGAGTCCTAGGGACCCCTTGTTGATCTATGAATTGAATACGAATACGTACGGTTTGGCTTCGAGCCCGTTTGTTGCGATTCGTTCTTTGTTGGAGTTGGCCGAGAAGGAGCGCTTGAGATACCCTCGCGCCTCCGCCATTTTGGCCAGTGACGTCTATGTGGATGACATTTGCACGGGCGCCTCATCTGTCTCAGAGGCGATTGTCCTGAGAGACGAACTCACCGCCCTTTTGAAGTCGGGAGGTTACGAGTTGAGGAAATGGATATCCAACTCGCCTGATGTACTGGTAGGTTTGCCCGAAGAGCACCAGCAGGACCCCCACCTATTCGAAAATGTTGATAATCCCCATGTGGTGACCGTCCTTGGCGTACAGTACAAACCGGTCTCTGACACTTTCACTTATTGTGTGGATTTACGACCACCGAAAGTCTGGACCAAGCGTTTAGTATTGTCTACTGTCGCACGTACCTTTGACCCCAATGGGTGGATTTGCCCTGTGCTGTTTATGGCCAAGTGTTTCTTGCAACGGTTATGGGCTTCGGGTGTGTCGTGGGATGAACCCCTCTCGGACGAGTTACTCCGAGATTGGTCGAGCTTCGTTTCATCCCTCCCCGAGATTAATGAAGTGCATTTGCCGAGGCTATTCCTCCCTTCTGAAAATTGTAAAGTTACTCTTCACGGCTTTTCCGATGCCTCCGAACGTGGATTTGCTGCGGCCGTGTACCTCCGCACCGTTACTGTTGACGGAGTTGTTGCTGTGCATCTGGTGATAGCGAAAAGCAAAGTCGCTCCCCTTCGGACTCGTCATACGATCCCGAGGTTGGAATTGTGTGGAGCTGCCCTCCTAATGCGTTTGTTGAACCACGTATGGCTCACATTAGGTCGATCTATTGCGATACAAGAGGTTTATGCTTGGACGGACAGTCAGGTCGTCCTTTGTTGGTTGAAGGCTCCGGCGCACACCTTGGACGTGTTTGTGGCCAATCGAGTGTCGCAGATTTGTAATTCCGACATCGAGTTGATTTGGAGACACGTGCCGGGAACCATGAATCCCGCGGATTGTGCGTCTCGGGGTTGTGTAGCCCCAACCCTAATTAACCACCCCCTCTGGTGGGGCCCACAGTGGTTGATGCGGCCTGAGTCGGAGTGGCCGCCCTCTCCCGCGTTGTCGAACGTAGCCGTTCCTGATATGCGGGCATGCGTCCTGGAGACTAACCCCGCCGGGGAAAAGGATTTGTTGTTGGATCGGTACAGCTCCTTACAGAAGCTGCTTGGTGTTACCGCTTGGATCAGACGTTTTGTGTACAATTGCAGAAACCCACGCGCGAGGCGTGATTCGTCGGTTCTCACTCCGGACGAGCGTAGGGACGCGCTCTTGTTTTGGGTCCGGAGAGTACAAGCTGATAGTTTTGAGTCCGAGATTGAAATTTTGCGTTTAGGCCGTCGCAAGTTGAAGGGCGCGGTATCGCGATTGAATCCCTTCCTGGACGAGAGTGGGCTTTTGCGAGTCGGCGGAAGACTTCGAAATGCGAACTTGCCGTATGGAGCTCGTCACCCCCTTTTGTTACCTAAAGCCGGACATTTGACTCAACTGATAATAACAGATCGCCATGTGAATGCACAACATGCTGGCTGTAATGCTTTGTTGGCCATTTTGCAGCGTGAATTTTGGATTTTGTCTGCTCGTCGAGCCATTCGCACTGTGGTTTTCCGTTGCCTGCCTTGTTATCGATTGAAGGCCGCGACCATGCAGCCCCAGATGGGTGATTTGCCTGCTGATCGCGTCACGGAATGTAGAGCTTTTGCCGGAGTCGCCACCGACTTCGCCGGTCCCTTTACTGTAAAGGCTTCGAGACTGCGTAATGCTAAAACCTATAAGGCGTACTTGTGCGTGTTTGTGTGTTTGTCCACCAAGGCTGTCCATTTGGAAATTGTCTCGGAATTGTCTACCGAAGCCTTTGTCGCCGCCTTGAGCAGATTTGTTTCCCGTAGAGGACTGCCGTCATTGATACGTTCCGATTGTGGTACTAATTATAAGGGAACGTGTAATTATCTTAAGGAAGTAGTTAAGTTTTTTGTTGATAATAAAATAGACATTGGAACCACCCTCTCCCGGCGTGGGATAATCTGGAAGTTTAGCCCTCCAGCTTGTCCGACCTGGGGAGGAATTTTGAAGCTTGTGTAAAGGCTGCCAAGACACACTTGCGTCGCGTGATTGGAGAAACTATTCTCACGTTTGAGGAACTTGATACGGTATTTTGTAAAATTGAGGCCGTCCTCAACTCGCGACCCTTGTGCCCGTTGTCTTCGGACCCGAATGACCTGGAAGCGTTGACGCCAGGTCATTTCTTGATCGGACAGCCCCTTTTGGCGTTGCCTGAATATCCGATTCAGGATGTAGGATCCCATCGTTTGTCGCGATACCAACTTTTGAAACAGATGTCCCAAAACTTCTGGGCACGTTGGTCGATGGAGTATTTGCATATCCTACAACAGCGCGTGAAGTGGACAGATAAAACCACCCCACCCCAGACTGGCGACCTCGTGTTGATTAAGGATGCTAACCTGCCGCCCCTATGTTGGCGAAGGGGCGCATTGTTAAACTCTACCCCGGAACTGACGGAGTTCCTCGTTTTGCTGAGGTTTTGGTTCGAGATTCGGTTTTGAAGAGAGCAGTTAGTGGGCTCTCCCGATTACCCGTAGATTGACGTACCGTTCTTAACGGTCCGGGCGGGGGATGTTCGGAAAAGATCGACGTTTCTGAACGCAACTCTAATGTCACGTCAAATTGACATTAGCTGTCACTTGAAGTTGACAGTGACACTTGATTGAAATTCTCGTGGCAAAAATGTCGGAATAATTTTGCTGAATTTGTTAAAAATCGCTCGTGTTGTATATGCCTGGCATGTCGAGCTTGAATTGAATCTTAAATTATCTATGTGA
>CATIXG010000020.1:0-54704 GCA_949710035.1 Crambus lathoniellus
TATTTAAATTTTTAACAAGCAAGGTATTTAAATTTTTCCTTTTTTGCATTCACAATGCAATTTTTATTATTGAAAATGAAGTATTTAGATAAAGTCGACCGTCTCACAACTAGCTCTCCTCCGTATCTCAGTGGTTAGAGCAGTCGCCCGGATAGCGAAAGGTCGTGGGTTCGAGTCCCATCGGAGCTGGTTGTGAGACGGGTCGATTTTTTCTAAATAGGTAGGTACCTACTTCATTTTCAATTTTTCAAGTCTAAGCAATTTGGCATTATAACGAAAATTTCCTTAAAGTACAAATTCAAATGTCAATTAAGTGATTAATAATCTTCAAACTCCGGTTTTTCTCCTTTAGAAGCCATTGCGATTGCGCTCTTCGCTAGATCTTCGCTTTGGTGATTCAGCATGTTTATTAAAGCCTGTGGAATAAGGAAAATAGCTTTTAAAAACCGAATGTCAAGCGGCCTGTCCGATCAAGGACTGAGGGCGAACTGACGGCGGACTGATAGTGTGTGTGGCCCTTTACCCTCCAGTCTTGACAGAATCGAGTTAAAGGAGCGGGGCTTACGAAGTTTCGGATTTTGAAATGGAAACAACGTTGCATTTTTTTTTTAATTTTAATGTATGAACTTGCCGCAGATACTTTGAATGGACATAAAACCGTCATGGTGTGAGAATTTCGAGTGAAACTTTTTTCAGATGATACCTATAACCCTCTTATTCCAAAACGTGGACTAAAATAGTCCTGGTTTATGACTGATACTAAAATGGTGCTGTCACTTTCATTTGCCAGATGAAAGACAGAATTAGCATCAGTTTTAAACCAGGTCTAACTTTAGTCCACGTTTTGGAATAAGGGGGTATGATCGGTTTTTGTTAAAAAAAGCATTTGATTTTCGAATTTCAAAATTGTTCTTTCATGCAGCTTATACGGGAAAGATGGACACAGGACAGCACACAGAACGGCTCGCAATATCTTAATTTTTTATTTTTAATGAGATATCCGACCTTATAACCAAGACGGTGAAAATGTCGGTCCACAAGACACTGCATCTGGCGGAAAACCGCCAGTCCTGGCGATCAGCGATCCAGGAGACGTATTTCCGTAGCGCAGGAGTTTGAATTCGCATTCGAAATTGAAAAATTCGCATGCGAATTGTTAACATCGGTATTTTTGAATAATCACACCTATGAATTCTGCAACGACTGGTCAGACCCACTCGTTGCAGAATTTCTACTAGTAGAATTCATCATCTTTATTAGTCTGTGGCCGCAAAATTTCGTCACTGACAATCATATGACAAGTGTTTGTGTTTTCATGTTGCTATATTTTTAAAGTTTCTCTGTGATTTTAACACAAATAAGAATATTAATGCACGAAAACGGGTGTAACAGAATTCGATTTCGTAATCGACTGGTTGACGAATACGTTTTCAAGTCGTATTCGATTTTCATTTCGAGCGCTATAGCTATAGCATTAAACGACACATGCCGAATGCCTTACAGGTTGTCTCAAGCCGACTCCGGTACAAATGCTATACCCACTAGCTGGAATCGCGCCGCCGTTTGTTCGCAGAACCGTAGCGAGTTCCATAGAAAGAGCCAAACTTGACTCCGATCCACGGCACCCAATGCATGGCTACGTATCAGTGCCGCAAAGGGTAAAGAGTCGCAATAGTTTTCACAAGTGCGTCAAGCCTGTTACCACGGAGGCCTTTTTAGCCAAAGTTAAACTGTGGGAAAAATCTGCTACCCTTCCACACCCATTTGTGCCCATCCAGGAAAAGCTCCCTCCTGGCCTTGAACTTCCCAGATCAGTATGGAGATCTCTAAATAGACTCCGTACCCAAGTTGGTCGAAGTAAAGATAACCTGTACAGGTGGGGCTTCACCAGTAACACGGATCTCGCGTGCAGGTGTGGTTACTCTCCACAGACCATGGCTCACCTCATTGATTTCTCTGCATGCCCGGACACCTGCACGCGAGAGGACCTCATGTTGGCTGCAGATAACGCCGTGAGAGTGGCACAGTTTTGGACCAACAACATGTGATTTGGTACTTGTCATTGACTTTTGCTTCTTCCTTTCTTACTTACAATATGCTCCAGTCCTTCCCTAGGAGTCTTGTCTTGTGAGAATATGATGTTCGACTTGGTAGCTTGAACTGCCACCGGACTCTTGGAAGCGATGTCTACTGCAAGCGACATCACGTGGGTCAACGCACTGGAAATTATAATAGTTTATTGTAGTTCAATAGAAAACATTAAATTCGGCTGATGAGACAAAAGGGAGTCCAATATCTCGGTATTGCGGGATCTAGCGTCATTTTTCAATGGACTTGTGGGACTTCGCGCACTCATATACAGGGCGTCCCAAAATTAACTCACATGGAGGGAAAGTACCTTAAATACTGAAGATATAAAATTTTACTGAAAGGAGACTTCATTTTTATTTTAAAAAGAAAACGAACTGCATTCAAAGAATTTTAAGTAATCAACTGTCTGAACTGGGAATCGAACCCGCCGAATGTAAAAAAAAATATTTCTCTAATTTAATTGTACCGATCGAAAGGCTCGATCATACCTTATCATTTTTTCTTAATAACATAGCATCTTAAATAAAAGGAAGACTACGAAATTTAACATTTAATGTTGAATAACAAGTTTGTGCAGCGTTATGAATAGCCTTTTCTGTGACTGTCGTGCTCAAAACTTTAACATTTCAATGTATTACTAATGAGTGAAGATTGGAGCAATTATCATAAAGTGTTTGATAAAGTTATAATGTGTTAAGTAACACCAGCTCGATTGGTTTAAAAATGTTTGAATAGTTACTTTGGTGCGGTCTATTCCAACATATGGCATAGTCGTGGGACGCCCCCAGGGCTTCCAATGATTATGTCACATGGTGGCATAGACCACACCAAATACTGTAGATAGAAAGTTTTATTGAAATAGGACTTTATTTTTATTTAAATAACAATAGAACTGCATTCAATTTTTTTTTAATAATAGCATGTCCAAACCGAGAATCGAACCCGCACGAAATTATTCAAACTTTTTAAAACCAATCGAGGTGGTGTTACTTATCACATTATCAAACACTTATGATAGGGAATTAGGTATAATTGCAACAATCTTCACTCATTAGTAATACCTACATTGAAATGTTAAAGTCTGTATTGAGCACGACAGTCACAGAAATGGCTATTCATAACGCTGCACAAACTTGTTATGCAACATTAAATGTTAAATTTCGTAGTCTTCCTTTTATTTAAGATGCTATGTTATTTAGAAGAAATGCTTAGGTGTAATCGAGTATTTCGATCGGTACAATTAAATTAGAGAAATATTTTTTTTACATTCAGCGGGTTCGATTCCCAGTTCAGACAAGTGATTATTCAAAATTTGGTGAATGCAGTTCGTTTTCTTTTTAAAATAAAAATGAAGTCTCCTTTCAGTAAAATTTTATATCTTCAGTATTTAAGGTACTTTCCCTCCATGTGAGTTAATTTTGGGACGCCCTGTATATAACTAGCGGCCGCCCGCGGTTTCACCCGCGTGGTTCCCGTTCCCGTGGGAATATCGGGATAAAAAGTATCCTAAGTTACTCCTTATTACATCAGCTACCTGCCAGTGAAAGTTCCGTCAAAATCGGTCCAGCCGTTTCAGAGATTAGCCGGAACAAACAGACAGACAGACAAAAATTAAAAAAAATATTGTTTTGGTATATTATTATGTACCGTATATAATCATATGCATGTAGTAAAAAGCGGTTATTTTAATATTACAAACACACTCTAATTTTATTTATTAGTATAGATAAAAGGAATAAGTACCTATATGTATTAAAAAGAATACGCCGACTAGTGTGGAAGCCGAAAGGGCCTTTCTGCTGATGGCCATATTGCCACATAAATAAAGGGATATTTACCTACTCTATTGCCTCTAAAATATGCAATTGTTTGGCAAACGACACTTTAGATATATTAAGTACTAGTTTTCCGCCCGCGGCTTCGCCCGCGTGGACTCGACGTTATCCCGCGGGAACGTGATGTTTTTCCGGGATAAAAAGTAGCCTATGTTCCTCTACAGGCTACAAAGTATCTGTGTCCAAAATTTCAGCCAAATCCGTTCAGCCATTTTGGCGTGATTGAGTAACAAACATACAAACATCCAAACATCTAAACTTTCACATTTATAATATTAGTAGGATAAGTCTCTCTCAAACAATTTCTATTTAATGCTAACAAAATTACCAAGCTAAATTATTAAAGTTACGAGGTGATTATGAAAAAAACACGTTTCGTATTTTTATCAAAGACTATGTGTTAAAAAATAACCCTGTATTAACATTTACTTTGGCTTGTTTGCGGTTTCAGGCTTCATTAATTAAAAACGCATGGACATTTGTCTCCTAACCTCTCTCTTGTGTTTTGTGATTTGTACTTGTGTACAAAGTCAAAGTCAAAGTCAAAAATTCTTTATTCAAATAGATTTGCAAAATGAAATACTTTTGAAATACTTTTATATCCTCCCTCACCTATCTTTATCCGGGAACACTTTGCTGACTAATCCTATGTCCAAAGCTTCTTTGGCGAACAGCTTCCGCGCTGTGAAGCACAGTTCGCGCGCTGTGGAAGCGCTTCCTATCACCTGGAAATGTTTAATTAAGTAGTTGTATTAAAATACTAGTGCTCCGAGCGCGACTTCATCCTCGCGAAATTGAGATATTCACAAAAGTTTTATACAAACTTTGACCCTCTTTTTTAACCCCTTAGGGGAGAAATTTCCAAAAATACTCTCTTTGTTCTCCCCTAGACTCTCCAAGCAACATACATGCCTCAGCTTCTTGCACTCAACAAACTAACTAACTAATTAACATGGCAAGTTAATAAAAAGCTTGTAAAATGAAGCCATGGTTAAAGTTTTTGCAACGGTGCCCCTAACACCCTGTATGTACTGCTCAAAACAAACTAAGTTTCGGCTGTGCGTTGTCTATCAGTCAGTATCGCAACAGTTTTATTAATACATTACCTACAACAAAAATTTTTGGACTTCCCACACTAAATCGATCACGTCGGAATCAGTCTGATTTGTATAAAGAGTCAATAATTTTTTGTTATTTTTCGACCTATGTTTCTAGGAAAAAGTTGTTCACGAAAAGTAACAAACTTTCCAAACGAATTTCAATCGTTTGAAGAAAACAAAAAAATATTTTTTGTGGTTTTTTATCATTAATATATGCCTTTTTACTGGATATGTTACTGAGATAATAATATCATAAAATACGTTGGTAGGATTCAATGTTACCTTAGGAAGTCGCTGCAAGGTCCCCACATCGGCTGCCAGGCCTACATCCACCTCCTTGACTTGGAACCACGCGTCTTCTGTGCAGTACCTGAAATCATATTTAAAGACACGATAGAAAATTAAGAAGATACTAACTTTTACCCGCGGCTTTTATGGGAATTTTGGAGGAATTTATGGGTCAAGTTCTTCGATCATAAAAACCGTTAAGTTTATGGGTTATCATGTCAATTATTTTTCAAAACTGTATAATAGGAGACCGGACTGTTATTCATATGTAAACATTACCTTTTGACCGCCATGTCTTCTATAGAAGACAAACGTTTTTGTGTCCTCCACGCTAAGACTTTAATATGAAGATGATAACTAATAATTATTTTTTTGTTTTATTTTGTCTTCTATAGAAGACATTGGCGGTCAAAAGGTTATAGTAGCATTCAAAAATATAACATTGAAGAATAACAAAGGTAAAAAAACAATACAGTTTGTTTAATAACATAAATGTGTCGAACTATGTCTCTAGCTATCTCTTTCGACCAAAACGAAATTTTATTATTTACATAGCGGGAGTATGGCGCTATTTACTTGTGACGTCACTCACTTGTGACGTCACACAACGTGACGTATTTCGAGGCCGTTCGTTGCCATCTCGGTATGAATTGAGCCTTATAGTAAAATCACTTTGTTCAGTTCGACTCGAAGAAGACTTAAATCCATTAGGTATGGAAGTATCACGTCACTTATCAACGTCTTTTAATCTTTGTTAAGCTGGCGAACTTCATGTCTGTTTATTTCCAACGATTATAGCATTGGAATGGACTATAGTCAGGCTTCTGAAGTACTTGCGCGCTACCGCTACTCTCGGTCTCGCCCAAAGAAGTTAGATCCACGAAAGAGCTAGGATATATTCGTTAGAAAGAGATGCAACGTCTGGCCGTTCGTAATTAGTGCCGTACAAGCTGAATTCCACTTTATTGCGTTGTAACTAGAGTTGCTATTTATTTAAATGGTTTAGCGGAATGCAGCTTCTGTACCTGTACTATTATTTATTCTATGCTATAGTCATCTATGACCTACCTCATATCAGCAGCGGTAATAAGATCCACTCCCTCGCCTATACACGCTCCATGTATTACACTTAGGATGGGCTTGTGGCATTCCTCAAGTGCTGTGATACTGTCCTGAAACGAACAAACATTGTGCAGAACTGCAGAGGATATATAGACTATACAGGATAAATTTTTAAACACTACCCAAATTTTTAAGATCGACTCAGAATCGGTAAGTGAACAACAAAATTTTTTGGACTTCCCATACTAAATCGATCGCGCGAACCGTCTGATTTGTATGAAGAGTCAATTTTTTTTGTCATATTTCGACCCATGTTTCTAGGAGAAAGTTGTTCACTTATAGATTCCGAGTCGAAATTAAAAATTTGGGTAGTGTTTAAAAATTGATCCTGTTATTAATATAGGGGAACAAATAAAATAGATATAAACATTTTTTTTCTTTTTTTCTTTCTTTTCAAAACACGAGCATAGCACTTATTGAGCAATGGAGATCTTAACCAGGTTTTTCACATAACGCTCGTTCGGAGCGGAACCGATTCGCGAGCGTTATAGCCGCTGCGATTGACCAGCCCACTGATTCACAAACCGTCGGAAACGAATTATGTGCTATGTCTTTGTCTATTCTATATTGAGTGACAGAGACAATGCATACATTCCGCTGTCGAGAGCGTTTCCGACGGTTTGTGAATCAGGAGGCTGGTTAATCGAAATGGGCGGGGCGTCGGAGCGCCGAGACATCTACCGTTTTTATTAAATTCAAATATTTTTTTTCAGACATAATATCCAATATCACAAAAAAAGGTAGAATCCAAATTAATGTTCGCATGGTTTTTCAGCAGGATTTCTACAGTAAAGAATACTTCCATTTATAGTTTGGCAGAAAAAAATATAAGTAGTTTAAATAAAAACCAAAAATCCCTCTTTAATAGCAAATCGAACTAAAAGGTAGAAAATGAGAGATAAAATATAAAAAGGGTAATAAATAAATAAATAAAATAAATATTATCTTTACCTGACAGTCCTTCAACCCTTTGTATAGAAATCTACCTTTTCTGGCGGCGTCTTCAATCTCATTTGCAGTGGTAAAGTATTCTATCAGACTGTTCAACTCCATACCTGTTATGGCAAAACATTATAAGTGGAAAATGAAATGAAAATGCTTGTTCGCACGACAACGTTTGTCGTATCGTCTTTTATCACGAATCGCCATTTTATACGGCGCGGCGGTAATTCTTTTTAACCGTCTATGTGGTCTAGTGGTTCACACCAGAAATTTCAGACCAAGAGGTCCCGGGTTCGATTCCCGCGTACATTATTGTATTCGGTTTGGTTGGTGGTAGGACTTGTTTTTATAGTCCGCCTAGCTAGCTACCAGCATCTTATCTAAGTACCTATATGACGCCATAACAATGATGTTTTCAGCATTACAATCACATTTTTCATCCCATCGATTCGAAAAGCGATGATTGTTTATCTAATAACAGGGTCCAAAACGATTTATTTTTTACCTGTTATGACAAGAGGGTATAAATGAGATTTGAATTTTGAACAGCTTCATAACAGGGTCCAAAACGATGAGATTTGAATTTAGAACATAATTAAAGAAGCATTGGTTGGAGTGTAGCAAAGGGTGTGCAGTACTTAAAAAAAAAACCAAATGATTTTGTAATCGAGAAATTTTCAAAAACGGAATTTTATTAAATTGAGATTATCTCGTAAACGGTGAGTCGTAGCTAAAATCTAACAAAATTTTCAACCCCCTACGGCGTCCCCGGAGATACTTATAAGGAATCTGTGCCCGTAGTGTAAGTTTTTATGTCAAAAAACGCAAATTAATTCGATTCCGTATTTATCCTCTAGAGACCGGAGAAAAAAAAATCAAAAAACTTAAAATTTTATATTGCACATTAATCTTATACAGCCTACTGAAGGTAAGAAAATTAAAAAAAAAATTATCTGGTTTTTCCTGTTAGTTTTTCATTATGTACTCGCACGAGTACATCAGGACTGTGTCCTCGTCTGAGTACTTACCATATGGTAGATTGGGTGTAGAAAAAAAGATTCTGTTGTAAATCAATATTATTTATATATACTTATATTACAATAATTTGTAAAAATTATATTTACTAATATATTTACAATAATTTCTAAAAAGGCATCATCTATGAAGTCATTTATAAATTTGTATGGCTCCCAATCCGTCATATCCCGAGGTATGTATGATGGCTGGTTCAAATCAGTTATTTGGTGAAGCAGTGCCATACCATTCCAATCACACAATCCTGGTTGAAGCCTACGTGCAGAGATTCCACGTGTACGCACCCTGGGATCCACGTCCTCGAGTTAAGGGTCGACCACGAGAAGCCGTCATTCGTCCACGTGACGTCTGTTCAGAAGGCCTGAGACCTCTTGTAAGACCCTTCGATGGGCGGCGACTTGGTCCTCTATGTAGTGGTTGTGCTAAACTGATTTCTGGAGGTGGAAACGCTGGGCTTGGAACCACATCACATTCAGAGTCATCGTCATCGTATAAGTCTTCGTGTGGATGATCGCTTCTATCGCTTTCACTGTCGGAACTTGAACTAATAACCCCATGTGTGGGGTTTAGATCTATGTCTCCTTTACCGTCTGATAGTCCATCTGAGTCGTTAAGTGCTTGAAGAATCTTGTCGTCTAATATACTACCTGAAAATAAAAAAATAAACACTTATGTTTAGCCATGCCTCACATGAGTACATAAAAATGCACTTCAATTGGGACCGGACGTACTCGCACGAGTACATTATATTGAATGGCGTGGAAGACCTATTTTTTGCTAATTAATTTACAAAATAAAGGCACTTTACAACATTAGGTACCTAACATTATATTATTATTATAAAATTAAATAGTATAATTAGGTTTTAGCATGGATATATTAGGATTAACTTACCACGTGCCATCATGCGGTCCGTCCAACCAGATATTCTTTGCCACACTGATCGCTGATTGGTCGCTGCCTGGCTCATTCACAGACAAGCTGTGTGAACATAGTCCACTCTAGAAATTGTGCGCGGGAAAATACGAAATCTTTAATAGCGACGATGGTATAATTTTTTAAAGTCTATGTACTCGCTTGAGGTCGCGGGGTCTCTAGAGGATAAGTCAATTTGTATGAAAACTGTATTAGCGCCTCTAGCGGCGAGTAGCGCGCTTATATAGTTTTCATACAAATTGACATAAATACGGAATCGAAATAGTTTGCGTTAGCTTGACATAAAAACGACATTTATTGTAGGGATAGTACACAGCATAGGAATAATTCTAGACTAACAGTTTTGATTTATAAATTTGTAAGCCAATTACGACTATCCAGAGTCGTACACAGTTAGTAGTACACAGTTGATCTTGATCGACTGTGTACTAGTACGATCAAATTATTATTGTACATCATATAAGGCGGAGACAGTACCTATTTACATTTTACTGCCATTAAATATTTTAATGGAAATTTTCTTAGGATAAGTTAGTGATGAATAAAAACAATTATAACGATTTTAAATTGTTTATACCTACCTACATGATATATATCCTTACTTACTCTCTTAAAGTCTTAAGACGTCTAGTAATTATTTATATTGTCAAAACTGAGCATTTTTTTTAAATAGGCTCTCCAATACGCCGGAGACGTTAGCGCCAATTTATGTAGGTAAAGTAGCGCTATGCGTTAAGGTCATTGGCTTAGCGCAGCTCCTTAAAGAAAGAATATGTAAAGAAACTTTACAGAACCCCCTCTTAAAGTTTCCTTACAAAATGAAAAATCGCCTATTTTCCTTATTTGCCTTTCTGAAAACTTTGTCATGGTACTTCCTAAGGTGCTTCGCCTTAATAAAAGTGTTGTATTTCCGATCAATTTTTAATTATCAAGCAAATAATAAGGACTTACAAGTTAATAACAATTTGATAATTATTATGTTTTTCTTACATTTTCACAAATATACACTGAAAACTGACGATTTTTTTGGTTTTTTATGAAATTTAAATTCCTGACACAAATGCTTCATTTTCTATGAAAAATCCCTTGATCGACTGTTCCCCATGGGCCGATCTACTGTGCACCACCCCTGGTACACAGTCGATCAAATCCCATTTCTTAAAAAATATGTTTTATTTATTTTTTGGCTACAGATACGTCTTTGAAAGATTATTTTTCTAAAAGTAGAATAAACAACCTCTAAGTCACTTAAATTTCAAGTCATTACATGTAATAGACGTGACCTTACAGAATTGCATTGTGAATAGGTACAGAAATAAATTTAAAATCTCAACTTCACGTTTGATTACACACAGTGACAATAAAATTGGTTTAGATTGGACTATTATACAGTTTCATTTGTATTACAGAATTTGCCACAGTTTGCGTACCAGCTGAAAATTGTTGTCCCTGACCAGACAGGACAATCACTCGGCATTCAGCTTCAAAGTGTAAGGCTCTGAAGCAGTCGCGCAAGTCACTAAAATAAATAATAGAATCATAAGAAATAAATCATTCAATGTTTGGCTGAGCATTTCTCACTTCTGTGCTGTGATAGTTTTTTATCAGATCTTATTGCAGTAGGTATATTCAGAGTTGCTATGTAGATATTCGTTTTGTCATGTGATTTGTTTTAATTTAAACTTGTTCTAATTTCATAGAGGGGAAAATAGATTAGATTATTCATTTCATTGCAGCCTTACTTTAATCATCATGTTAGCCGAACGACGCCCACTGCTGGGCATAGGCCTTACTTTAATACTTAAATAAATACATTTTTCGATAAATTTTAATATAAGCTCAGAAAGCATAAAACATTACTATGTCACTAACAATTTAACATACATACCTCCACATGACATTGTTTATAGTATTGAGTTCCTGAGGGCGGCTCAACTCAACATGATAAACATTTTTGTTAGGAACTGTTATGCTTAGGGTTTCAAATTTTGGAACCGATGAAGCAAATCTAACTGGACCTGAAATAAAATAATAAATAAACAACTAAGCATTTGATTAAAAAGATTTTATCAGTTTCATGTAAGTAGGTATAAGTACTTAAATAAAATTCATAAGTAAGTAATATTAAGAAATAAGTAAGTAAGTTGTTTACAAATATGAGAAGATTTAAATAACAACTATGTAAGTACGTACTAGGTACTTATAAGAATAAGGCAGCATTTCAGTTTGGCCCTATTCGGCCGGGCTGGCGTCAAAGGGAAGAAAAATAGAAGCATAATGAACTACTAATGTAGGTACATATATATATACTTATATAAAATTAACTTTAATCAATTGGAACTAAAGGACATTTTTCATTTTCGGCAAGGACTTTGTACACTATTCGTACTAATAGTAAAAATATAGTAAAGTCATATACTTAAAATATTTTAATTTTCATTGTCTTTCTGGATAAATGGTACAAAAATAAACTTTAAAATAAAAATTCTTTGCCATCCATGGTCACACTGGCCACTGGCAACCATATTTAAATCACGTTCGGAAACATTGATGTTTCCTTGTTCTGAGGATGTTTCTGTACGAAAAAACTATGACATTGACGACTGATGATAATCTGTCAATGTTAACCTTTTTTTTAATGTGAGTGTAACGTTTTACCACAGGTTTTACCGTCATATTGAATCGGGGTTGTATAAAATTAAGACTAGATAATGCTTTTGTACCATCAAACGCGTTAGCTTATAGCGATATAATTAGTTTTCAGTTATTATATTTATCTTTTGCTTGCCTATGGTATAGTGTACAAAGTCCTAGCCGAGGCTCCATACAAAACTGAAAAATGTCCTTTACAGCTCCGACCACAACTTTTAATAAGAATAACCGCAGTCTGTGTTATTGTATGGTTATTGTAAACTGTGCTACAGGCTTCGATCAACAGTAACACCTAGTCAGTGGCGTAGCTAGGGTGGGCGAAGCGGCCCCACGCCCACGGCCTCGCACTTTAAGGGGCCTCGCGCGCGAGTCCCCTTGAAGCCCCGTATTCTGTGAATTCTGTGAACCGTTTTACGATTTTTATACAAAAATAATAAAATAAAGAGGGGTAGTACTAGGGGGCTTTCAATACAAGGAGCTGAAACTAAAATAAATTTTGTCATCTAACCTATTTGTGTGGGGTGTTTTAGATACCTAAGTACCTAGGTCTTTAAAATGATAATATGAAGATTTTTGAACCATTTTCTCTCTATGTTTGTTATTTCACTCAGTATAATTCTTTCTTATTGTTTTTGGCTTGGCACCGACTTCAAACAGTTCAGTAAGTACAGTCAGCGTCAAATTGATATAAGCGTTTAGAGTAGCCAAAAAGATCTGAAAAACATATAAAACGTTTTTGAAAAAAAAATGTAACCGCCTTCAAAACGAATCTTCAAACAAAAATTAACAAACACTAAAAAACGAAAAAAATAATAAGATTTTTTAATTCAAAGGACGATGATACGTGACTTTTTCTAATTTATCTTGGTACTTACTGAACGGTCCCGCCTTATACGTATTGAGGTAATTACGTCCTACACTACACCTCACGCTTGGGAGCAGGTTTTTTTATATGTTAGTTATTTCACTCAGTATATTTCGTTCTTATTCTTTTTGGCTTGGCACTGACTTCAAACAGTTCAGTAAGTACCAAGATAAATTAGAAAAAGTCACGTATCATCGTCCTTTGAATTAAAAAATCTTATTATTTTTTTCGTTTTTTAGTGTTTGTTAATTTTTGTTTGAAGATTCGTTTTGAAGGCGGTTACATTTTTTTTCAAAAACGTTTTATTTTTCGATTTTTAGTGAAGTAGCTTAAGAAACTACATGGTGATTATGATAAATTGTTGTAAATATCCTATCCGTTACGGAATTCAGCTTTCCATCTTAAGCTACTTTAGATAACTTGAAGGAATATAACTGAAGGTCCATTCGTGCATATGGTATTTATAAAACATCATAATATAACTCCTAACTGTTGAGGAGTTTCACCTCTCATCAGCAGCTCACCCTAATAACCTGAAAGAATATAACTATTGGCCCATACGTACGATTAATA
The DNA here is from genome assembly GCA_949710035.1 of Crambus lathoniellus. Lineage (NCBI taxonomy): Eukaryota > Metazoa > Arthropoda > Insecta > Lepidoptera > Crambidae > Crambus > Crambus lathoniellus. Next base: position 13,440 of record CATIXG010000020.1, read on the forward strand.
CTTAAAGAAATATTCTCCAGCTCCTAACCGTTAAGGAGTTGTAGCTTCCATCACCAGCTCATCACTATGAGATGATGACTACCAGATGCAAATACTTGACTAACTTTGTAACGTTATAAGGTAATTTCAGTTAATATTACACATAAAATCTACATTTTATTAAAATAAAGTCAAGTCAAGTCAAAGTCAACGTCAACTAAAATAAAATAAAAGTAATGAAAACAAAACATTTTTTTATACCTAAATTAACCTAATCTTATTCTTATTTTTTAATTAAACACTAAACTAATAACTACAATTAAAATACTAATGCACATTAAACTGCAAATCGAACGTATTGTTATTTAAAACGTTTTACAATTACTCGCGCGGTACCCTAACCTGTTTTTGTATCGCGTATCGACTTGAATGTAGTTTTGCGAAGGACACAATGCGTGTGCGCAAGTTGTACGAACTTCGCGATGCAGTAGTTTTGCGGCGTCATGCACAGACCGCCTTCCGAGTTCTCAAGGACAACACGAACGTATTTTCGTCTTAAAGTTGCCGTTGGGAAGCATTTCATTTAATCTTATTAGATTATAAAAAGATTACTTCAGTGATCAAAATCTGTGTTTCGTCACTTTATTTAATTTAAAATAAATTCAGTGTGCAATCCCCGAAAGGGTAAGTGTTGAACATAGTGTTGAGTAGTTATTAGTTGGTAATTTTAGTTTGTGTTAAAAATAATTGTGTTGCATGTAATATGGAGTGCGCGCTGTTGATTATGCATTCCTGTGTGTAAGAATCTCGGCGTTATCTTTTAAATTGTTTCAACGACGAAATCAAAATTGCCGAATCATTCGCCATGTACCCTCACATTTTAATATTATTAATTTTACAGTTTTATTCTGTGTAATTTCATTTTTATTTTATAATCATTCTGTAAGCGATTAGCGCAATGCTTTTCTGCACAACTTTAATTAGTTTAATGTTTGTACACTCCGCTCTGATTGCGATAATTTGCCACTTCACCTGCTGCATACTTTCTCTTCCCCCAACTTTTCTTGGCTTGGCTTAGGTGAATTGGCTATCGCAATCGGCGGCTGCTAAACATGAAGCTTACGCAATTCGATTGCAATTCCAGGGACCCAGGTTAACCCAGGTTAACCCAAGGGGGATTCAAGTTAACCCAAGGGGATCCAAGTTAACCCAAGAGCGGACGACCAACCAGCCACCCGGCGGTTCTTCTGGTCGCCATACTGCGACGCGCACCACACGCTGCACTGCACAGCACCTTCCCTCGCCCCGTCGGGCCACCTACCACCTGTGGGCCCCCGTTAAGATAAGTTTGGGACACGCAAGCGAATACCAGTCGGGCCCTTTACTCACGACCCCATTATATATGCTCAACCACGAATAAATTTTGTGAACGTAAGTTGTGGTTCTCATTTAAGCAACCCGCTATGCGACAACTTCAAAAATAAATGGAACGCATAAGGCTTGCCTATATTTGAGAATTTCTCTCAATTTTCCTGGGATTTGATCCCCTGGTCCTGACTTGGTGAAAGTAAGATCAGGTCAGAAGTACCAACTTTCGAAAACAAAAATTGAAAATTATCCCCAATTTGATGAAACTATGAAATCGTCCATATACCCAAATAAAGTCTGAATACACATTTTTCAGGATAACTCCTGAACTTTTTGCCAGTTCTTGATAAAATTTGAATGGGACCACACGAGAAGCGTCACCTTTTAAATAAAAAAATAATTATCCAAATCGGTTCATTAACTAAAAAGTTCTGAGGTAACACATATAAAAAAAAAAAAATATACAGTCGAATTGATAACCTCCTCCTTTTTTTGAAGTCGGTTAAAACCAATTTGATCTAGGCAGTTCAATATGGTGTTGTACATTATGCACAGATGTTTTGATAGCTTTGTTTGCTTAGATAAATTTGAACACTCTGACTGCTCATATAAATATAAAACAATGAGTGCCTAGATATTTTGAACACCTTGCGCGATTACAACAATATGATGATTCGAACTGCTTAGATCAACTTGCGTTTATGTTTTTGAGATCTTTTTGACTACTCTAGACGCTTATATCAATTTGACGCTGACTGTACCAAGATAAGTTAGAAAAAGTCACGCATTTTCGTCCTTTGAATTAAAAATTCTAATTATATTTTTCGTTTTTTAGTGTTTGTTAAATTTTGTTTGAAGATTCTTCTTGAAGGCGGTTACATTTTTTTTAAAACGTTTTATTTTTCGATTTTGGTGTAAATAATCGTAGCTTAAGAAGCTACATGGTGATTATGATAAATTGTTGTAAGTATGTATCCTAACCGTTACGGAGTTCAGCTTTCCATCTTTAGCTACCTAAATAACTTGAAAGAATACACCTGAAGGTCCATTCGTGCATAAACATCATATAACTCCTAACTGTTGAGAAATTTCACCTGTCATCATCAGCTCATCCTAATAACCTGAAAGAATATAACCACAAAAAATATTTCCGTGTGTTGTGAATATAACTATCGGCCCATGTACGATTAATACTTAAAGAATTATTCTCCAGCCCCTAACCGTTAAGGAGTTCCATTTCCATCACCAGCTCATCACTATGAAATGATGACTACCAGATGCAAATACTTGACTTCAAAAATAAATGGAACGTATAAGGCTTGCCTATATTTGAGAACTTCTCTCGATTTTCACTGGGATTTCACTAATCCTTACTTGGAGAAAATAAGATCACGTCACAAGTATAAACTTTCGAAAAATTTTTTTTGAAAAAGATCCCCACTTTGATGAAAATAAGAAATCGTCTAAATACGCAAACTAAAGTATAAACACGCATTATTCAGGATAACTCCAGAACTTCTCGTCAGTTCTTGATGAAATTTGAATTGGAATACACGAGAAGCGTCACCTTTCAAAAAAAGAATTATATCCAAATCGGTTCATTAACTAAAAAGTTCTGAGGTATAACTTTTTAGTTTAGTTTAGTTAGTTCAGTTAGACACATAAAAAAAAGAGTCAAATTGAAAACCTCCTTTTTTAAAGTCGGGTTAAAAAGGGGCCTCGCTGATGCGACTTCGCCCACGTCCAAAGAGCATGTAATCACTACGCCCACGTCTATAAAAGTCCACGCTACGCCATAGGCATAGTAAAAACCTAGGGTTACCATACGTCCGGATTAGTCCGGACATGTCCGGATTTATAGACGTTTGTCCGGAATTTGTCCGGCTTTTTAATTTGTCCGGATTTTTTTTACTTTAGATGGAATATGAGTAAAATCATATCGAAACAAATCAGTCTTTCATCTTTATTAAATCCTCGCTCATGTAGCAAAACGCTCATCTTAAAATAGCCCCGAGCGAGTATATCACTGTACTTTATCACTGTTACTAAGTAGGTGGGTAAGTAGGTACCTAATGTTTGCATTTTGTGACTAAAATGTCCGGACTTTTTTTTTCAGGACTTTTCAAATTACTAAATGGTTACCCTACTGCACCTAAGTCACAGGCCACGGTTCTCCCAAATAGTAATACATTTATTAAAGTGTGTAAGTTAACAATGCAAGTAAAAATTAAATACCTTAGCAATAAAGTATTATCTAGAACTGCTTATCTAATTTTATACTAAAAGACTTGTCTTGTTACTGTAATCGTACAAAAATACTAAACAAAGATAAAGAAAACAAATGAATGATACTTACCACCTGAGTGCATTTTGGTGAACTACCTACAATTTATTCTTACAACACTTAAATACCTATTTTCTTAATAAGTTTTAAATAGCACCAAAAAGTCCACACAGAAACCAACCGAACCAACCAACTGATAACAAAGAAATTATCTTTATCAGCTCAGCTCAGGGTTGCCAACTCAATACGACAAATTGGTGTTAAACGACATCTAAAATAGTGCTACTTAGATAAGTATGGTTTTCCAAAAATAGTGCTAAATAATTAAAAATTATAAAAAAAAAAGTTTTTTTGATTGTGAATGACGCTTATTTCGATTATTTTTGCATTCATTTCTGTTTTGCAAAATATACACATTGCTTTTAAGCTATTACCGAGTGGTATATCTAAGCCATTTCTTGTTTTTCGGATAGAACGATCCGATCCCACTCTTTTCTGAAACTTTGAGCATACCTGACTTTTTTGCTAAAAGGAATGTCCATTATCATAAGTCACCACGCACTAAGCATTTTTATCCGTTTTAAAGAAGCAAATCATCAATCAACAAACAAGACAAAGAAAGACTTCAAATTATATCAGATTGCCGTTGCATAAAGCGTTTTGTTACTGACCGCGTGACTGCCTTTTGTTCTGCGGTAACCAGAAAATAATCAGCATGAGTAGGTACTATTTAGTGCTAGATTTAGTGCTAGGTGCTAAATGCCGTTGTTTCGTGCTGGACTTGTGAAAATAGTGCTGAATCTAGCACCGAAAGTGCTAAGTTGGCAACACTGGCTCAGCTGATTGAACTGACAGATAGCTAGCTAGCTGTCACAGACAAAGATATTATATAAATAACAAGATTGTGCAATATGAAAATTAAAGCAATGTCAATTCGATTCTATGCAGTTACAATAAGGTTTATTTTCGTATGACATTTCGATAAACGGAAAAACGAGCCGAGCGAGAGGCTCCTAAATAGGATTGCATCCTTGTCTACTGGGCTGCCACCATTAAATATTTTTGGTTATAGTAGAACTTAATTTAAATTCATATTTCCTGTTCTCGAGAATTTTCAAAATATTAATTAATTAAAAGGAATGTTAAGCTGATAATAATAAAGTCCATATCATTTGAATTATTTAAAACCTTGAAAAACTACTTGTTTAATGTAAGAGTCGGTGTTATGGTAGTTTTAATTATAATAAATATGCAACACTTTGCGTCTGGACAATTTTAATAAAAATAAAAACATCATCAATATGGCGACGGCAAATTAATTTATGTGTGTAAAGTTAGTGTGTGTGTGGATCTTAATGATCATTTTTAAAATTACGTTTAAATCAATAAAAATGGTTCTCACTTGATATGTGAAAGGATGCAAAAGCGAATCATATAAACGTAGCGGTGTATCTTTTCATAGGTAAGTATTTAGCCAAAGTTTTATTCTTGCGTATAGTAGGGTGTCCATTTCGTTTGTAATCCATAGACTGGAATTTACTTTCTTACTCAACCCAAACATTAATTTTCGTTGTTTCAGATTTCCTAAAGATGAAGAAATTAAAAAAGGTTGGCTTAACGTCATACCTGAAAAAGATTACACAATACTCAGCAGAAGAAGAAAAAGAAGAAGAACTTTATCAGAAAATAGGCATGAAACAGAACTTATTAAATGTATTATAACATCTGTTTAATTTAAGGTTAAAAAAGTAGGTAGGTACGCAGATTTTTATTACTGTACGTGGACTTTTTATTTCTATCCATTTTAGCAAAATACGTGTAGCGTACCTACATTAGAACATAACTCTGATTTAGTTATAAATAAACTACCTTGTTTAATATAGTCAAATCTATTTACGCTTTGCTTACAATGTAAAACAAATTAATTTACATTGCTTAAATTGTAATATCTATGTACAAGTATCCTATTCTATTGCTTATATAGTAAACTTAAAACTAATAATTTATGTTAACTTATATCTAAGATAAAATATATATTAATGTAAAAATAGTTCGTATAAAATCATATATTACAAAGAAAAATTTTATATTAAATAAATAAATTAACCTTGTAATATTCCATAAGAAAAGAGAATCTTAAATGTCAAGAAATAATTTTTGTATCTAAATTTTATAAAATATTGTGCCATGAACAAGCGGACAAATCGATAATTTTTCTTATATATATTTTACGCACCGATCGGCGGCCGCTGGAATGTGGACCGGTTTGGTGGGGCGACCCCGCCGCCGCTGCCCTGAGCCGCGGCCGCGCGCTCGGTGGACAGATAGTTAGTCGTTTCTATACCTTCTCTCGCTGTATGTGTTTCGTATGCCTTCCGCTGCTTTTGAATTCGACTAAACAAAGCTGGGCCTAGCCTAGGTCTTTTAGCTACTAATATCTGTGTCTTTAGTGTATAAACTCATCTCTTCCTTCTGTGTTGTAATTCTGTGTTTACGTGTGTACGCAATAAACGTACCTACTATATTGAGTGGCGGATTTTATTCCTGTGCATCGGAATACCCTATCCCGCTTCACTGGTGACCCCGACAGAGCACACAAGATGAGTAACGAGAACGCTAAGTCATCAACAAGCGCAGAGGAGACCCCGGCGAGCGGAAGCGACGTGAACCGAGTCAGTGTACGGGTACCTCCTTTTTACCCGGAAAAACCGGCGCTGTGGTTTGCCCAGCTAGAGAGCCAATTTTTTCTAGCTAACATCACCACTGACTCCACTAAATTTCACTACGCTGTAAGCCAACTGGACCCCGTCTACGCGTCCGAAGTGGAGGATATTATCGCCTCTCCACCGGCTCCGAACAAATATGAGCGGCTACGGGCAGAGCTCATCAAACGACTGTCAGCGTCCAGGGAAAAGAAGGTGAAGCAGCTGCTGGACCATGAGGAGCTAGGGGATAGAAAACCCTCACAGTTCCTCCGCCACCTTCAACATCTCGCTGGACCCAACATCCCAGAGGAGTTCCTCAAAACTATCTGGACTAGCAGACTGCCCAGCAGCACTCAAACAATTGTTGCGTCCCAGTCCAAGGCGTCTTTGGAGGAGGTAGCTGAGCTGGCGGACCGAATACATGACGTCGTCCCTCCTTCCCCTCAAGTAGCGTCTGCAGCCGTGGTTCCTGGGAGCTCGACCGTCATGGGAAACCAGATCGCTGAGCTAACGCAACAAATAAAAGCGTTGCATACCAAGGTCGAGCGAATGTCGAGAGCAAGAGAGCGTCGCAATTCAAACTCCAACGGTCGCCGTTCTCGTGACATTTCCCGTTCCCGCGAAAATCGTTCGTTGTCAAATTATAGGAAATTCCCCTTGTGCTGGTACCATGCGAAATTCGGCAGTAGTGCGCACAGGTGTGTAAAACCGTGCGATTATTCGGGAAAAGCGTAGGGCAGTGTGTTATGGCGGCCGACGCCTGTCCAAATTCTGGTCGCTTATTTGTCACGGACGCTAAAACTAAGCTCCAATTTCTAGTAGACACGGGCAGTGACATATGTGTATTTCCTAAAAAACTCATAAGTGAACATCGTCATAAAACTAGTTACGAGTTGTGTGCCGCTAACGGCTCGACGATAAACACGTACGGTTATGCACATTTTGTTCTCAATATAGGTTTGCGCCGCGACTTTGCTTGGCGGTTTATTGTTGCTGACGTAACACGGGCGATAATCGGCGTTGATTTTCTTTCCTATTATAATTTAATAGTGGATGTACGCAATCGACGCTTACTAGATGCTAAAACTATGCTTAGTGCCCCGGCTTTGCTTGCTAATAAATTTTCTGTGTGTTCAGTTAAAGTTATGTCTGGTGATACGGTATACCATCACATACTAGCCGAATACCCCGACATTACTCGTCCTTCTGGCTTACATAACAAAATCATGCATAACACTGTACACCATATACGCACTACACCTGGACCGCCTGTGGCTTGTTCACCTCGTAGATTGGCACCTGATAAGCTTAAAATCGCTAAAGCTGAATTTGAAGCTATGTTGCAGTTAGGTACATGTCGTCCTTCGGAATCAGCGTGGTCATCCCCATTGCATCTGGCGCCGAAAAAAGACAACGGCTGGCGTCCCTGCGGTGACTATCGGATGCTGAACGCCAGGACAATCCCGGACAGGTACGCAATTCGGCATATCCAGGACTTTGACTACAACCTTTGTGGTTGTACGGTCTTTTCAACAATAGACCTCGTTAAGGCGTATAATCAAGTGCCTTTAAACCCAGCTGATATAGAGAAGACCGCCATCACTACCCCGTTCGGCTTATACGAATTTCCATACATGACGTTTGGACTTCGTAATGCCGGACAAACTTTTCAGCGTTTCGTCGATGAGGTGCTTCGGGGCCTTGATTTCGCTTTTTCCTACATCGACGATATTCTGGTCTACTCGAAAGACCGGGAGACCCACGAAGACCATCTTCGCCAGGTTTTTGACAGGCTGCAAAAATATGGTATGGTAGTCAACACCGCCAAATGTGTGTTTGGGGCGTCGGAGGTCACATTTTTGGGCTACAACGTCTCAGCAGCTGGCGTGAAACCTCCACCAGAGAAAGTTGCGGTCATCAAAGAATTCCCTGTCCCGAAAACTGTCCGTGAGCTGCGCAGGTTTCTCGGAATGGTAAACTTTTACCGCAGGTTTATCCCACAGGCTGCTCAACACCAAGCTCCACTGAACGCTCTATTGGTTGGTTCAGTAAAGGGCTCACATCCGGTTAACCTGGCAGCCAGCGAATTACTTGCATTTGACTCGTGCAAAGAAGACCTTTGCCAGGCTACAATGTTGGCGCATCCTGATAGCAATACCAAGCTGTCCTTAGTCACTGATGCATCTGACACTGCTATTGGCGCAGTATTGCAGCAGTTCAAGGATGACGCTTGGCAACCACTCGGTTTCTTCTCACGCAAGTTGTCCCCAGCGCAGGTGAAGTATTCTCCGTATGATCGAGAGCTTTTGGCCATTTACGAGGCAATCAAGCACTTTCGGCACATGGTGGAGGCTCGTGACTTTGTAATCTATACCGATCACAAACCTCTCACATTTGCGTTTCATTCAAGGAAGGAGAATTGTTCTCCCAGGCAGTTTCGTCATTTAGATTTAATATCGCAATTTTCTACTGATATTAGGCATATTTCAGGCAAAAATAATGTCGTGGCCGATACATTATCGCGAATAGAGGAAATAGTGCAACCTGTCGACCTTGATCAACTATCAGCATCCCAAAGGTCCGATAATGAGCTTAAAACTCTTTTAAACGGCGACACTTCACTTTGCTTAGAGAAAGTTAGACTGCCTGGTTCAAACCTTGAATTATACTGCGATGTGAGAGGTGACGTGAGACGTCCTTTTGTAACGCAGGATCTGCGCCGGCAGGTGTTCGAGAGTTTGCACTCATTAAACCACCCTGGTGCCAGCGCTACCGTCAAGCTTGTCAGCAGTCGTTATGTTTGGCCAGGTATTCGTCGCGACTGTAGAGATTGGGTTCGCTCTTGTATTGCTTGCCAGAAGTCCAAGGTAACGCGACACGTCTCGGCACCCATTGGCACTTACCAGCTTCCATCTGCTCGATTTCGGGATCTCCATATCGATCTGATAGGGCCACTACCTCTTTCACAGGGCTATCGCTACTGCCTCACCGCCGTCGATCGTTTTACACGATGGCCTGAGGTAATTCCGTTACAGGATATTACAGCGGAGACGGTCGCAAGGGCTTTACTCAGTGGGTGGATCTCACGTTTCGGATGTCCGACAAAGATAGTTACCGACCGTGGGAGACAGTTTGAGTCAGCTCTTTTCAAGCACCTCTCTCAAATTGCTGGTTTCCAACACAGACGGACGACCGCTTATCATCCAGCATGCAATGGATTAGTGGAAAGGTTCCACAGGCAACTTAAAGCTGCCATAACCTGCCACGCTGATAGCAGTTGGGTCGAGTCTCTTCCCCTTGTCCTATTAGGTGTTCGAAGTACCTTTAAAGAGGACCTTAAATCATCTTCCGCAGAATTGGTTTACGGCGAGCCATTGCGTTTGCCTGGAGATTTCTTCCAGCCGAGTGACCCTGACACCGTTGACGTTACCGAGTACATTTCTCGACTTCGTACATTTATCAGGAACTTGCAACCATCTCCAGCTTCACGTCATAACTCGCGACGATCACCATTCGTATTTAAAGATTTGGCCACAGCCTCTCATGTCTTCCTGCGAGATGACACTGGGGCTGGCTCCTTTAAACCTGCGTATACTGGTCCACATGAGGTTGTGAAAAAGGGTGACAAAGTATTTAAACTTGTGGTGAATGGTAAGCCAGTCACTGTATCTATCGACAGATTGAAACCAGCTTACCTACATAGCGATCCAGACACAACAAGTCCACATTCTCATACAAATCAACCACATACACCCTCACACACTTCCAATCACTCATCACACACCAACAAAAATACTACACAAATAGTATGTGATAATTTACCCGTATCTGAGGACGTCCCTAATAAGGTGAAATTTACCAAATCTGGTCGTAGGGTAAGATTTCCAGACTTTTATCGCCCGTAGGACGGTCTCTGGAGGGGGGTGATGTAGCGTACCTACATTAGAACATAACTCTGATTTAGTTATAAATAAACTACCTTGTTTAATATAGTCAAATCTATTTACGCTTTGCTTACAATGTAAAACAAATTAATTTACATTGCTTAAATTGTAATATCTATGTACAAGTATCCTATTCTATTGCTTATATAGTAAACTTAAAACTAATAATTTATGTTAACTTATATCTAAGATAAAATATATATTAATGTAAAAATAGTTCGTATAAAATCATATATTACAAAGAAAAATTTTATATTAAATAAATAAATTAACCTTGTAATATTCCATAAGAAAAGAGAATCTTAAATGTCAAGAAATAATTTTTGTATCTAAATTTTATAAAATATTGTGCCATGAACAAGCGGACAAATCGATAATTTTTCTTATATATATTTTACGCACCGATCGGCGGCCGCTGGAATGTGGACCGGTTTGGTGGGGCGACCCCGCCGCCGCTGCCCTGAGCCGCGGCCGCGCGCTCGGTGGACAGATAGTTAGTCGTTTCTATACCTTCTCTCGCTGTATGTGTTTCGTATGCCTTCCGCTGCTTTTGAATTCGACTAAACAAAGCTGGGCCTAGTCTAGGTCTTTTAGCTACTAATATCTGTGTCTTTAGTGTATAAACTCATCTCTTCCTTCTGTGTTGTAATTCTGTGTTTACGTGTGTACGCAATAAACGTACCTACTATATTGAGTGGCGGATTTTATTCCTGTGCATCGGAATACCCTATCCCGCTTCATACGCCTATCAGAAATACAGACATACATTTCATATAAGTACATACAGGTCAAACTGACAACCTCCTCTTTTGAAGTCGGTTCAAAAGTAAGTATGCTTATAAAGCATATGTGTATGTGTCGATTGTCACATTATTGCCGCATAAGTAATGCAAAGTACCCTCTATGCTTTGCCTCGTGGAGTCCTCATCTTAACTAATATTCGAAAGGAAAGTTAAAACGAAAGTGAGTTCGGATGTTTAAATGTATGTTTGTTTTAGCTACAAGAGCTCCCTAGGGAGCGTGGTGTTCGAATCCTACGTGAGCCAAGTCTGGTTAACTATAAATTGTCCTCGAAAAAACCAAATCGTGTAGTCACTCACGTCTCTCTCATTAGAGAGGGACGCACACCATAATAGGGCTATCTCGCTCGGCTCGGCTGTAACTCATGAGTGCGCAATCTTGTTATATTATAATATCTTTGGTCAATCCTGACAACGAGACCAGACCAGGAAACCCAGACCCAGCGACGTTATCAGAAGGGGATGCAGCCCGTGCCACAGATGAAAAGTGAACTGAAAACGAAATACCCGTATTTCTGTTATTCGACATTCTTTTACTGAACGTGTGATGAAAAAGGCGCCCTGCCGTTTCACTAGCGGCATTTCATTTGCAAGAAGAGAATTGTGAAAATCATCTTTTCCTGGTGGTGAGCGGTACGCTGAAAGGAAGTTCATCGGCAAGACTGGACCAGTCTGGACCTGGACCATGTTTCATGTGCTGGCGTAACCTGGCTGGAGCATAAGGATTTGTTCATCGATAGGTTTGTCTGTATCTAGACAAACGGAGGTACTCTCATATTTTTCTTATTTTGTGAAGCCGAAAGAAAGTAAATCTTATTTCTTTGTGAGTAATTCGTTGTAATAATAGTTCCTAACGGAACCAAGAATGTTTTATGATTTTTCACACTTATGCTCTGAAATGTATATATTATATTTGAGAAAAGAATGCAGTACGTGGCACTTTTCCGAGGTAAACATTCTAAATTTGAAAATCACTGCAGTAATGAATTTCAGTACTTACTTACTGCACTGATTTTAGTGCAGTAAGTAAGTACTGAAATTCATTACTGCAGTGATTTTCAAATTTAGAATGTTTACCTCGGAAAAGGTACTACCCAAAGATATTATTACCAAATTTTTTTCTTTATTTTTTCTTTCGTTATTCCTGTGTATAAAAACAGAAAAAGCAAAGGGACATTTGCACCATACAGCCTCATTATTATTATTATTATATAGGTAATTATTATATCATAATTAGGTTAACTTTTTTTTAAATACGGTGCGCATGGGGTATATTACTTCGTATTTTACCACAAGCGCTATGTACCCTTAGCACGAACATCAATCGAAAAAACAAAATGAGATTTATCATAGACAAAAAAAAAAACATACATACAGACGAATAGAGAACCTCCTCCTTTTTGATTTAGAAGTCGGTTAAAAATATCCTTTACGAGTAATTTTGTATGGGATATATGTACAGCGCCATCTACCACCCAGAAGCGGGTATTGAAGTTGTTAGAAGTAAAGTTGTTAGTTGAAGTTTAGTAGCAAGTAGTAAGTATCAATAGGCTGTATGACCGTTCCACTTGGCCTCACAAACCAATATTAAAAAAACGGCGGGAATGATTTTCAGCGGTTGATTTGATATCAATACAGTTTATTTATTTTGTGTAATAAATTATCAAAATGAGTTCTGCCAATAAAACATATACAGACATTGTATGTACCTACTCCACCAAATTTGAGAGCAGAAGCAAAATGAATAACAGAAAACTTACTGCCAGCAAAATCAAAAGAAAGATATATGAAAACCTACGATCTGATTTGGAAAAGTGAAAAAAGGCGCATACGTTTTCGGAATCTGTGTTGTTGGCGTATTTTAATGATACTATTATGGGCGATTTATACATAAGTGTGCCCGGGAAAACAATAACATTTACATTTAATAATTGCCCGAACATGTGTGATATAAATTTTAATAAATATTATTTAGTTAAACAGTTTTTTTTATTTCCTCGCATTTCTTGAGAAAAGCACTATACAAGCCTTGTACGGTAAGCAAATTACCTTGCCTCGATGATTAAAGCCCTCGCCTGCGGCTCGTGCTTCAAACCATCCTCGACAATGTAATTTCTTACTTACCTGTCCTCGGCTGTAATGTACTATTACTGTCAACTACCTACATCCAAACTTAGCGAGAAACATTTTTCTAATTTTACTAACGTACAGAACTGAGTGTAAGTTAGTAAATTCGCATACCATTGCTTTTGAGAGAAATTTTGTCGGATAGATTGTACTTTGTTGAGAAGAAATAAGAGCTAGAATAGAATTTGAATTTGAACGCGATAGTAACGTTTGCACATTGACAAATTTACACTCGGGGTACAGATACCATACGAGATAGTTGCGTCATTGTAACTCTTGATATAAAGTTGGTGCCTATAACATGACCTGTCATATAGTAAGATTGCCTGGCAGAGATCGCTGCTAAGACATAAGGCCGTCTAATTTTACCGCTTTTCGTAAATTGTTTATGTCATGTTTTTTTCTGTCTCTGTGTGCGCAATAAAGTGTTATCTTATCTTATCTATCCCATGACGTAATGGTAGAGATCGAGAGGTCTTAAGTAAATGCCTAGTTGTAAATATGACTAATGAGACACTAACTTTTCATCAAATGTAGAGTCTGATTTAGAGTCTGATGTAGAGTCTGATGTAGAGTCTGATGTAGAGTCTGATGTAGAGTCTGATGTAGAGTCTGATGTAGAGTCTGATGTAGAGTCTGATGTAGAGTCTGATGTAGAGTCTGATGTAGAGTCTGATGTAGAGTCTGATGAAGAGTCAGATGTAGAGTCACATGTAGAGTCAAATGTAGAGTCGAATATAGAGTCACATGTAGAGTGACATGTAAAGTCGAATGTAGAGCCAAATTCAGAGTCACGAGTAGAGTCAAATGCAGAGTTACTAAGGTCACAATGTTTCCAAAGTAGAGTTGGTGGCTATACGGAAGGTTTAACTTCATGAGTCCTCACAAATGACCTATTTCAAATTACAGTGAAATGCAAGCGCAGCATGGTGGTGCAATGGTGCGATTCTGCGGCGATGGCAGTGCGGGGCGGCGCGGTGGCGTAGTGGCGCAACGCCAATTATTTACCAATCTGTGGATAGCGGTGTGGGTTGCACTTTTATAAAACTTTAGTAATAGATAATTTCATTTATTGTAATATTTTCTAAGTGACAACTGTTTGTTATCCCAAATAAAGAAATAAAAAATAAAAACGCAACAGACAAGTAGCCGGCGTTGGCGGCGATAGTGTAGAGAGAGATCTACTGGCATCGCATAACATATGATCGCAATTTGGTGAGCAGTTTTCATTTTGTCATTATTTGTGCAAACGGCACCGAAATGCTCTTTTTCGTTCAACGTTCAATGAACATTCTTTTGTACAGTTTTTGGCACTTTACTAGTTCAAACCTAGGATTACAATGATTGTTAATGTGGAATTTGATTTAAATTAGATTAGTAACGATAAAAGTTCGTATTAGATTGACAGATGGGAACATGATTTGATTTGGTTCAGAGGACTAAGTAAATATTTAGTTGGTGTTTTACCACATTATTAGTAACGAAGTGCTGAAGATGTGTTTGTTTTATTGCGTGGCTGAATGAGTCAGCACGTTGTTGTGGTACCATGAGGTAAACAGGGTACAGCGGAAGCACTTGTAGTATGTACAAAGATTATGTTTTGTTTTTGTTCCACGCTGTCAGTCTAAAACGCGTTGTGACTATGTTCAGTAATTAAGAAGTAGTTGAGAGCTTTTAGTTTTTAGTAAAATGCTTTAAGTAATAACATTATTTACAAGCAGTTATCAGCTGTAGTGCAGCAGCTTTGTCATTAAGTCAAACCAAACTCACTAGTGTACGAGTAACTATTGGCTTTATTTTAGTAATTGCAGAATGCAAGCCACTTAGATTGCATGCATCTCCAGTGCATTCGAAGTCGTAGGCGTAAAATTCGGGCAATATTCTGATTCAACACGTTGCAGTGCGGCCACGGCAGTGAGTGGCGTGCGTTTAGCGTGGAGATGTAAGCGATCACTTGGTGTGCCGGATAGAGGCAAATTTTATCGCTAGACGGAGGCGATTGTGAAGGGTACCTGTGAGGGGAATCTGTGTTGTATTTGTAGAGTGTTGCATACTGCTTTTACTGTCTGGTTTGTTCTGCTACGTGACAGATTTATTTGAGTATTGAGCTTTGTTGGACTGATACCATAAGCACTGAGTTTTGTGATCGCTGGTTAAGTTGCAGAGTGCTAGTAAAGCACAAAATTTTACGATCACTGGATAAGTCATTGAAAGTTACTTTAAACTGTAGAGTTCTGACAGATACGTTATGGTGAATTTAGTACAAACTCCGCCAAGATAAAGTGGAAATGAATTTTCATGAGTAAACTTATGAAGAGAGTTAATTTGTGTAAAATGATATTTTTAACGTTTGCCCTAAAATAGTTTTGAAGTTGTTAAAACTAAGTTTTTAAAGATTAACGAATAGCTCAGAAAGATGCCTCAAAGTGATGTTCAGAATTAAATGTTTGTGATGTTGAATCGGGTGTGGACAGTGCCGGTGAAGGCCTGTCTAACTATGTGCAAACACTTACTGACATGGCTACTTATTTGGTAATCCGCACGCTTCAGTCGTAGTCGTAACTGCGATTCAATAGGGTTGTACAGGGCGCGGTGTGGCTGAGGCTGTGGCAATCTAGCGTCTCATGGGAGACTATGTCATTATGAAATGACCATGTATGTTGAGCATACCGATTCCAATGTGGGAATCCGTCTCATGGGAGACTATGTCATTATGATATGACCATGTATGTTGAGCATACCGATTCCAATGTGGGAATCCGTTTCATGGGAGACTATGTCATTATGAGATGACCATGTATGTTGAGCATACCGATTCCAATGTGGGAATCCGTCTCATGGGAGACTATGTCATTACGATGACCATGTACATTGAGTGTACCGATTCTATGTGGGAATCCTTGCCACCTAATGTGTAGCTACTGTTAGTGATGTGTATTGTTTATATGACTTTGATTATAATATTGTGATTACGATAACTTACTGTGAGGCATACTTTCTTCCTTATCTATAGTGTACCTACTAACCTTTGAGTCAGGTTAAGCCGAGCGGAATTAGCTCCATTGAAGTAATTTTGTTTCAAATACACACGAGGACGTATGACACGTCAGAATGGCCGTGTCGGAGCGTAAGCGCAATGCTGCCCTCATAGACAGCAAGATCGATTACTTTAATTTAAATTATAACGACATCTATCGAGTTATTTTGGAACTGTCGACTTAAAATATTAGCGCCATCTATTTTGTTGCTTTGTAACTATTAGTTGAGTCAGTTTACGTTGCGGAAAGCAATTGGGTGAGTTGGATACAGAGATGGCAGCACTTGGACCAAGTGAGTTGAATTGGTCGATGGTCTGCACATTTTGGTGCAGGCGCATGATAAAACAGTCTGAAAGTTAGAAGGAACGGAACGTTATAAATTTTACTTTGACGCGACTTTTGTTACGTAAAACGGAACGTCAGACACTATTTCGTTTCCGTTCCTCACAGTAGTACCTATCAGTACTTATTTAATTTATTATTAGTTTCCTTTGGGTTTTTAAAAAGTAATTAATTTAAATATGATTCATACCAAAATATACCATAGACATGTACATTGTACATACTTCGTTCAACGCCATCTAGTGAAGCTTTTGGAAGCTTTTTTTTTTAAATGGCCTCTCAGAAAATCCCTCATTCATTATACCAAGAAAAATCTCCCATTGTATTCAGTACTATTAAAACAACCTAAATTACAGATTGCCAAACATTGTGTAAGATATCAATCAGTAAGGCTTTTTAATAAATTGCCGACAAATTAAAAAAATATATCAAATTTTAATGTTTTTAAAGGTAGACTGAGGACTAATCTACTGGAGAAATTTTTTTAAAGTGTAGAAGATTATGTTAATTCTGGTTTATAATTTTTTATACAATATGTCCTGTCCTATAACAATATTATTTAATTTAATTTTAATTGAATGATGGAAATATTAATCACAATTTATTTTCAACTAGCTGACCCAGCGCGACTTCGTTCCCGTGGCCCTACCCCCTACTCCACCCTACCCTACCCCCTACTCCACCCTACCCTACCCCACCCCTACCCTACCCTACCCCAACCTACCCCTACCCTACCCCTACCCTACCCTACCCTACCCCTACCCTACCCCTACCCTACCCCTACCCTACCCCTAGCCTACCCCTACCCTACCCCTACCCTACCCCTACCCTACCCCTACCCTACCCCTACCCTACCCCTACCCTACCCCTACCCTACCCCTACCCTACCCCTACCCTACCCCTACCCTACCCCTACCCTACCCTACCCTACCCCTACCCCTACCTTACCCTACCCCTACTCTACCCCTACCCTACTTCTACTCTACCCCTACTTACCCCTCTTTCCCCTATTTTCTCACCGCTAAAACCTTCTTTGGACTTCCACGAACAATTCAAGACCAAAATTAGCCAAATCGGTCCAGCCGTTCACGCGTGATGCCGTGACCAAGGGAAATAGGGATTCATTTTTATATATATAGATTAATGTTTGTTATTAATTCTTATTGACAATTTATTTCAATTATTGTTTGTTATTAATTTTTATTACTTATTGATTTTTTATGCATGTGATTGCTCTAATTATTATTTCACATTTTTTTAATTTATTTATTATTTCCAATACAATGTACTTAATATTGTTTTATGGAATAAAGAACTTATGAACTATTATTGTAGGTATTTTATTTAATTGGATTGAATTCAAATAAAAAACAAAGTTGCCAACAACATTTAATTTATTATGCAATTGTAAAACATAACAACAATAAATAAGTAGTGATAACATTAAGTAAAGAGGACAGGCTTGTACTGGGCGACTAGGGCGGGCAAGGGCAACGGTTTTTGTATTGCCAGGCTTCAAACTACCTACTGCGTGATTACTGCAAAAGAAAAAAGTAATAGTTGTAACTGGCTGCAGCTGCAGACTCATGAGGGAAGTATAATAATAATAATACTCTATGACTATATTTTTTTTTTTTTGTGTATGTCCACCGATTACTCGAAGACGGCTGAACCGATTGAAATGGTTCAATCAAACGTTATTACATCAGGTTGGTTTCCAAGTTGGTCCCATTTTTTGAAATTTTGAAATCGGTTCAGTAGTTTTCAGGAAATCTTGAAAATACTGTCGTTTTCGTTACCACTTTATGTGAATTTAATACGTATCTTTAGGCATAATTCCTTTGTTTATAAACCGATTTAGATGATTCTTGTTTTGTTAACAAGGGGATACCTCAAGGTATTTTAACCGACTTCGAAAAAGGAGGTTTTGAGTTTGATCACATACCTATTTACCAGAAAACACGCAAATTGCCTGCACGATGCACTAAAAAGAGTGAAATAAAAATTATTTTTATAAAAAAATAAAACCGCCTTCTAAAAAACCACATCAAAAAAGTAAGAAATAATTCCTCACCAAATAAATAACGTAAGTACTTTGAAGTCGGGCGGGTTTTAACAAAAACAACAAAAAATTGTACATGTTTCACGCCCGACTTCAAAGTACTTACGTTATTTATTTGGTGAGGAATTATTTCTTACTTTTTTGATGTGGTTTTTTAGAAGGCGGTTTTATTTTTTTATAAAAATAATTGATTCAAAACTATAGGAAGGTTACAGTTGTTACAAATCTGGTAATAAGATATATATTTCTTCATACCTTTATCTAGAATCGTATAGTTTCAAACACTTTTTCTTTTCGAAAAGACCTCTAAAAAATACGAAAAGTGAAGATTATTCTTAAATGGGGTTACTTACACTATTGGAAATTGGTTTAATTAGTGGACGGACACCAATAATATTGAGGATCGTATAGAAGCATTTTTTTTTAAATCGCTGTAGTTTTTTAATACGAAGTGATTTTGTGTTTTTTTTGCCTAATCTGCAAAATCGGTCTCGCTCCCGCGCGCGTTGTTTTCTCATTGCTATCTCGCTTCAGCACATTTTTTCCGAGTATCGCCATAAGGACAAAATATGGACTTCAAATGTCACATGAAACTCATGCTCATACTTATCAATATTTTTAGCTGATAGCTCCCCAGGTAGGGCGTCGCGACGCACAGTTTGGGAGCCCCCGACATGGGTGGTTAATCTACTTACTAGAAGCTGTGACGTCTTGTCCTAAGCTGATGAGCTCTGCCAGTTGCTCCAACCTGTTGATCGTGTGTTGAGCGTGGGCTAGCGCCAGGGCCGCCAGTATGGAGGTGCCGTTTTCATCACTGCAATAGAAAATAGTTTCAAGTTTATTGCTAGTCACTAAAGTAATAATAATAAAATAAAAGATACTTTATTATTGCACACAAACAGAAGCATACATAAACAAAAACAGTAACAATACAGAAAGGTACAAAAAAGGCGGCCTTATTGCTAAGCAGCAATCTCTTCCAGGCAACCTTGGGTGAAAGAATAAAAAATATAAGGGAGACAAGGGGAGTGGGTGCGCTTTCAAAATATATATATAGTATATGTATAAAATAAAGGTATAATATTAACAACGTAAGACAAGAATAGGAAACATTATAAAATAAAAAATAAAATAAAAAAATAAGTAGTTAACGTAATAGAAAGGAAATAATTACGAACTTTCTCACTAAAGGACCTCAAAGTTTGAGCCTTCCTGATGCTCTCGGGTAGGGAGTTCCACAAACGGACAGCGTGAACAGAGAAGGAGTAATGAATAGAAGTCAGTAGAATGCTGTGGAACTTCTAGGGAAAGGTTACTCGCAGAACGTAAAATACACTGCGAAGACGAGGAATGAAAGGAGAAACAGGTTTTAAGATAAGGTGGAGAAGTTGGAAGGTACTGCTTCGGAACAGAAAACAGTAAGTATAGTCCGTTCGGTTAGATAGTGTCGGTACACCCGCACGGCATTGTGGCAGAGCGACACTATCTAAGCGAATGGACTATACCTATTAACTAATAACTACTAGTATTATAAATGTGAAAGTTTAGATGTTTGGATGTTTAGATGTTTGGATGTTTGAATGTTTGTTACTCAATCACGCCAAAACGGCTGAACGGATTTGGCTGAAATTTAGGACATAGATACTTTGTAGCCTGGAGAGGAACATAGGCTACTTTTTATCCCGGAAAAATATCACATTCCCGCGGGATAACGTCGTGTAGTCCACGCGGGCGAAGCCGCGGGCGGAAAGCTAGTAATATTATAAACGTGCAAATGTGTTTGTGGGTTTGTCCGTCTTTCACATAAAAAAGGAGCAACGGATCGACGTACTTTTTGGTACGTACGTAGGTAGGTACGTACTTTATAGAGATAGTTTGGGAGCTGGAGAGTGACATACTACTTACACAACTTACACTACTTTAGATACCTGAAAAATATCGCATTCGCGCGGTATAACGTAATGGTATATAACCTGACCGAGAATCGAACCCAGGATCTCAAAGATAGAGGCTCCTTGAAAATGTATGTGCATGCCATTCAACCACGGAAGTCGTCAGTCATATCATAGTCATGGGGGGCCTGTCTCACTTCCATACAAGCGACGCAAAATCCCCGAGATAGGGCGTTTGTGCACTACCACTGAATTTTACCGATCCGGCGGTCCGTGTTTTTACGGACCGGCGTGGCATGAAAAGCACGGATGGTTAGCTTGTGCACTTGTCCGGATTTTTACTGGCCGGGGCAGCGCAGTGATCTCTTTGAAACTACACTCTACGGACGCGTTTTAAACGAGAGGAATAATGAGTTCCTTGGAACGTCTCGGCAATTACTTGCTTTATTGCTTTATGTACGAAGACGTAGAAGACAGAAAGAATTTTGGGTTCATCCTCTTATCAGTGAAAGGTACCTGCGGGGTCATTTTACCGAAATCACAATAAATTGAGGCAGGATGAAAAATTATTTTTTAACTACTATCGAATGTCTACGGCTAGCTATATAACAAAAAAAGTTTCATCAAAATCCGCTTAGTAGTTTTTGCGTGAAACACGGCCAACAGACAGACAGACAGACAAACAAAAATTTCAAAAACCATATTTTTGGTGCTAGATATATTACGTGTTATTGGTGAGAAAGGCGCTTAAATTCATTTTGGCGTGCGTTAATTTATTTGCGATAACTCCTAAGATATTCATTTAAATTATATGGTGTAAAAGAGTAAAATAATGTGCATAAAATGCTTAAAGCAACTAACGTATTTAGATTGATAAGGGTTAATACTGTATCCGTTTAAATAGCTTTCCAAATTACCGCATTGTTCGTAACCATTTTTTGAGAGATAATATGGCTATAATATGATATCCTTAAAAGATAGACATATGCTATCGCGGACTTTTTTGTAGATCTATAGAAGAGAAATATCCCAATATGCATTATTTTTTTAAACCTCGAAAGGATTAGGCAGCGTTTTTGCTGAAAGCTCCCGGGCGGCTTGCCGTTTGCCGGCACTTTCGACAATTATCGTTATATTTCTACCAATTAACACAAAACTTTCATAAATTATATATTAAAACCTTCCTGAAGAACCACGCTACCTATTAGTGAAAACCGCATGAAAATCTGTTTCGTAGTTTTAAAGATTTAAGCATATATAGGGACAGACAGACGGGAAGCGACTTTGTTTTATACTATGTAGTGATTTATGATTAAAATACAACCATCCGTTTTTTTCCGGACGGTAAAATTCAGTGTAGTGCACAAGCGTACATATGTTTTTCATTGCCGTCATCTCGGAACGGAAAAAACGGTCCGGAATGGGGAAAAGTAAAATGACGGACGGTAAAATTCAGTGTGGTGCACAAGCGCCCATATGTTTTTCATATGGGCGCTAATTCAGTGTGCATGCGCTAATTCAGTGTGCATTCACTAATTCAGTGTGGTGCACAAACGCTCTATGGGCGTTTGTGCACTACACTGAATTTTACCGATCCGGCGATCCGGTTTTTTCCGGACCGATATGGCAGCTATGAAAAACATATGTGCGCTTGTGCACTACACTGAATTTTACCGTCCGGAAAAAAACGGATGGTTGTATTTTAATCATAAATCACTACATAGTATAAAACAAAGTCGCTTCCCGTCTGTCTGTCCCTATATATGCTTAAATCTTTAAAACTACGAAACAGATTTTCATGCGGTTTTCACTAATAGGTAGCGTGGTTCTTCAGGAAGGTTTTAATATTTAATTTATGAACGTTTTGTGTAAATTGGTTGAAATATAACGATAATTGTCGAAAGTGCCGGCAAACGGCAAGCCGCCCGGGAGCTTTCAGCAAAAACGCTGCCTAATCCTTTCGAGTTTTAAAAAAATAATGCATGTTGGGATATTCCTCTTCTATAGATCTAAAAAAACGCGTCCGTAGAGTGTAGTTTCAAAGAGATCACTGCGCTGCCCCGGCCAGTAAAAAACCGGACAAGTGCACAAGCCAATCATCCGTGTTTTTCATGCCACGCCGGTCCGTAAAAAAACGGACCGCCGGATCGGTAAAATTCAGTGTAGTGCACAAACGCCCATAGTATTTACCTACTATTCTGGAAAACAACCTATTTTCAACCTTTTGCATTGCGTATAGCGCTCATAGTACAATAACTGTCTGCCGTCTCGCTTCAATCTGCTAGGGCTGTCAGAGGTACTACTTTAACTGTGAAAGTAATACACGCGTAGCGAGCGAGACAGATGGCGACACATGCGGATGCGTGCGCTGCGTGTGCGACAAGTCGAGCGAGTGCCAGCCTATTGAGATTTGAGACTAGTCCGGCGACCGGACGCTTGCGTTTATCATACCTAAAGTCGGGAGTGAAATTTCTGTACCGTAAGGTACTAATATATTCTGTGGTCATGGGGGGCAAGAATCAAGACAAGATAAACAATTTTTTTATACACAACGGGGTAGGTAGCACTTAGCTTCATACTATTATCAGTTGATTTAAGCCTTCATCGCACCTCCTGATAGATAGTTATATAGTTACGAAGTTTATTCTAGTGATACGCACACAATATGATAAAAATAACAGTCAAAGTAAAAAAATAACAGATAAACAAGTTAAAGGCTAACTATGACAAAAATGCCTACTTCTTAGGGTTTTGTCTTCGAGTTTTGTACGTGTGTGCATGCAGCAGCAAGAAGGGCAGGCTCGGTCTTTGCAAAACACCGATTTTAAGCCGTCAGGCGGGAACACGAAAACAAGAGCACCGCTAAGTATACTAGACGTTAGCACAGGTTAGTACTATTGTATATTATGTGATATTAGCTATTCTCTCTACAGGTATATTACTGAAAGCGCATACGGTCGTGCGTGCCTCGTGCGTAAGTAATCCCGCCTGACGCAGCGTAGGTACCTTAAGGTGCATGTAGTCGTGAAACGATCATTTTTGAGGCCCTAAAACTCATAAATTAGCCTACTGATGAATCCAGAATTAATATATATTAAATATTGATATATAAACTTCAATCTGAGCATTTAAAAAAAACATAGTCTTTAAGATACTATTTAAAAAAAAACATTGAAATGAAGCTGTTTTCAACTTGGAATACGCTACTGCTTCTAAACTACAAGTGATATTTTCACGTTTCTTTCAGGAAAAGATTGCTAACTTGTTTAACTTAAAAGTGAGCATTTTTCGTTTTAAAAAAATACATAGTTTTGACGAAACGTGTGTTTAAGCTGTTTTGGTGCGGGTAGCGGGCGGGAAAATTAGGCCACTTTTCTATGCCCAAGGTCGTTGGCGATACCACGGGCCTTAAGTACCTACCTACGTCCTACGCCCGTGATGATAAAGCTGAAGCGCATTACTTCCGGAAATTCCGGAATCCCCAATCACTGAGGAAGTGGCTAGGTATCTTATCCCTAGCTGCCGTAACACAACAATGCTGATGAAAACATCGTTGTTATGGGCTATTTTTGGGCATGACGACCGATTTGGCGCAGGGGTAAGCTACTTGCCTTCTGCGCCGGTGGTCTCGGGTTCGATTCCCGAACAAGACAAATATTTGTGTGCATGAACATGTCTATTTGTCTTGGTCTGGGTGTTTTCTATGTATATTAAGTACCTATGTATTTACAAACAAAAAGTATATAAGTATATATTTATCCGTTATGTAAGAATGTAAGAAAATATTTATTTTATTTATTTATTTGTTTTACTTACGAGCTTGAAAGCAGCGAGCTTAGTCCAAACAGTGGTTGGCTCTCTACTCCATAGCAGGACTGTAAAAAGAAAATATCTACCAATAAATTATAATTGAACAATCACAAAACGCGGCTGGTCCTTGTCTCCTTAAATATAAATACTGGCAATTAATAAAAATAGTACAAATAAAATAAATAAATATTGGACACCATCACATATCTACATATATACATCATGAAGCTCGACTTAATACTGAGGTAACTGCGGAGAGTGCAGTACGAACAATTTTTTGTGACCACAAATTACACAGTGGCTGTCTTCCGTCTCACCTACACTTTAAAAAAATACGTATGGTCAAAATGTCAAATTTGCTGGTGTTCACTTTTTTATTCAGGGTGAGAACTCCAGTTACCTCAGTATTAAGTCGAGCTTCATGATATACAATGTTCCAATACCAAACTATAATAGTAGCTTTAAGCTCTAGTATTATGGAAAAATGGCCCTAGTTCTTATGCATATCAACAACATACTAAAAATTCATTGCTTTAATGTTACGGTTTAGTTAGAGGGTGGAAGACGTTATTGCCTCTTGTATGGAGACCGTTTGCTACACTATCCTCTTAAGGGCACGTACTTCCAAATTATCGAAATCAACCTATTTTTGATTCAAAAGTAAACAATCAAATATTCTTTATTATGAGCAGATAAAAATATAATGTTTCATACACTATATTGATTATTTTGTGGCTAGAAACACGATATTCGTATCGTAACTCGACAATAAAAAAATTCAAAAGCAAAGAAATATTTCATTATTTTTATATTTTTTGGTTTTATACTTAGATTATTAATCTGTAATTCACGAATAATATATAGAAAAATAGGTAAGTAATGACATATTGTAGACTATTCTCAGGCTACTTTTTCAAAAACTGAATTTATGCTCAAAATAACAACAAAAACATTGAAAAAATTAAAAAGTGAGGTTATTTTCATTATTCTTCACACGAAAAAGACAAAGACAGAGTTTTTGGAAGATCCTGCCCTTAATGCCATGGAAGCATACATTTTAGCCCTACCTCACATTCACATGGCGGGCGGCGTCACCACAGAATAAATAATAGTACAAGTGCGGTACTGCCGTGTCGTCCCAAGGATATGATATAGAGCCCTAATCTATACTAATATTATAAAGAGGAAAGATTTGATTGTTTGTTTGTTTGTTTGCATCGAATGGGCTCCGAAACTACTGAACAGATTTCGAAAATTCTTTCACCATTAAGGTCATAGCATAGCCCACTTATACCGCACCGCTCCGTCTCAACCAAAGTATGAGCAGCCAAATATGGACTTAATATCGTTCACTGCAGATGCACTTTACAGTAACAATATACCATAGCAGACAGCGCGCGGACAGCTCGCGGTAAGCGAGCCTGCCGCAAGCTAAAGTGCGTCTACAGAGCACGCCATTAAGTCCATATTTGACTGCCCATACATTGGTTGGGTGGGAGCGGTGCCGTATAAATGGGCTATGGCCTTTAGAAAGCTACATTCTTCCCGAGTGACATAGGCTATATTTTATCCCGATATTCCCACGGGAACGGGTACCACGCGGGTGAAACCGCGAGGATCCGCTAGTTTTTCATACAGCTACCCAGAAGAGCTCTCAGGGACCGTACCGGCTAACGCTCCGAACTTCGGCAAGTCTGCCGGGTTTCAAAATCGAGCCCGAATTAGAGGGCCTACTCTGAAACGTAAAACCCGAAACTTCGTTATACCCGTCCCCCGCACACTCGAGTCATGACAGAATCGAGTGAAAGAGACGGGGCTATTAACCGAAGTTTCGGATGTGCGTTTCAGAGTACGGTCCCAGACCAAAATGGTGAACCCCGATTCATGATGTCACAGGAACATCGATACCTATCTTCTAAATAACTTCGGAAAATAGGAAGTACACAATACGATATTCCGTACCTACTTCGATTTATTTTATCTGTTTTAAGTAGTTTAGAAGCCCGCAGATTTGCCGAAGTTCGGAAAGTTAAGGTCATAGCCCACTTATACCGCACCGCTCCAACACCGCTCCCACCCAACACCACCGTCCTAAACTCAGGTGACAGCTAGCAGGCACCCAGCAGTCCACGCGGTGACTGCTAGCAGTCAGCGCGCGGTCACCGCGCGGCGTCAAGGTCATAGCCCATTTATACCGCACCGCTCCCACCCAACCAATGTATGAGCAGTCAAATATGGACTTAATGGCGCGATCTGTAGACGCACTTTAGCTTGCGGCAGGCTCGCTTACCGCGAGCTGTCCGCGCGCTGTCTGCTATGGTATATTGTTACTGTAAAGTGCATCTACAGTGAACGATATTAAGTCCATATTTGGCTGCTCATACTTTGGTTGGGTCGGAGCGGTGCGGTATAAGTGGGCTATGACCTTTAACTACCGAGCAGTCTGACGGCGGTAAGCTCCCGGACCGCGCGCTGTCCGCTATTTTATATTGTTACTGTAAAATGCATCTACAGTGCACTATATTAAGTTCATATTTGGCTGCTCATACTTTGGTTGGGTGGTAGCGGTGCGGTATTTGGTGTTGACAGTTTTCCGCATTTAGACTCATATTTGGTCCGTTATGCGTGAACATGGCTAGTCGAGCCATCCTAGCTCCTTCCAGAAGCGCAGAAGCCTCCTGGGGCGTTCACAGGCTTCTAGGAGCGACCTCACCTCTGTGAGGATTTCTGTTCGTTGTGCGGCCAAACCTACGCACTCCAGGATCACGTGGGCGGCAGTTTCCTCTGCGTTCAGGCAACCTCTACATAGAGGACTGTCTGTCGCATTCATAATAAATAGTTGTCGGTTTAAGGTAAGGTGACCTGTAAGTGTACCAACAACTATCCGGAGGTCTGGACGATTGAGACTGAGCAGCCTGCAGGTCAAACGCGGCGAGACTGCAGTCATCGCCATCTTAGACTGTCTACAGCTTGTTAGAGCTACCCAACGAGTATTATGTGCAGCACGAGTTCGTTGCCTTACCCATGAGCGCAGTTGGCTGAATGGGAGTGGCAGAATGGGTGTTGGTCCTGCCACTATTGTGGAGGATCCCATTCTAGCCAGCTCATCGGCGGCGTCATTCCCGTGTGATCCACTATGCCCTTTAATCCATTGTAGGATTACTCCGTTGTTGGATGCTAAACGATCCAAAACTTTGTGGCATTCGTAGACGATACTGGAGTTGATGGTGTTGGCCTCCAGTGCTGTTAGGACGGCCATGCTGTCGGTCAGTATGCGGATGTTTAGTTCCTTCATACCTCTAGACAGGGCCGTGGTAGCGGCGTTTATTATTGCAACACATTCGCATTGAAATATCGAACTGTGTTGGCCCAGCGCTAGTGATATTTTGATATTCAGATCTTGTGAGAATACTCCAGCTCCAGTTCCAGTCCCCATCTTGGAGCCGTCCGTATAGATTCGGACTTCATGTATGCCAGAGTGATCTCGGTCATTTTCAAATAACTGTTGTTCGGAAAAGATCGACATTTCTGAACGCATCTCTAATGTCACGTCAAATTGACATTAGCTGTCACTTGAAGTTGACACTTTTTTGCTTGATTGGAATTCTTGTAGAAAAATGTCGGATTAATTTTCGCTGATTTGGTTAAAAAAAACGCTCGCCTGGAATGTGCCTGGCATATCGAGTTTTAATTGAATCTTGAATTATCTATTTGATCCCGTTTTGTACGACCAAGATTTTGACGCCATCTACCATCGGGCCGGTCGCGGGGCTTTTGAAAGATAACTTTCCACCACGCGCTTGTTGTCGGGACGATAAATCGTGACAAAAAAAGCTCCCCCGTGTGTGTTGGTGTGTATTGTTGAAGCGCCCAGTGTCTTGGGACCGCTGTGTGGTATTTGTTTTGTGAGTAAGGTGACGAATTGGTAAGGTCGGCAGACGAAGAAAGGACACATCAGATGGGGGCGCCCCCTCATACCACTTCTGCCCCGGAGACTTTCGACACCACAGACTCGTATGTAAAATTCACCTTAATTTAAATTAAGTCGCTGTGTATCGCAGTTCAATTGTTCAGTTACATCCCGGCTGAAACCAAGTTTTGTCCGGAGTCTCTCCCTAGCGATACGCTTCCACTGCGCCATGCCGGTTCCGCGGGTCGAGGCAGGGGTGTACTGAACAGCTGTATTTGGTATTTCTTTTCGAAAATGTATTGCTTGGGTATCCTATCGCATGGGGCAGCGATTAGTGACTCATGTTTCACTAAATCATTCCACAATGTGGAGTGAGGACCCTCTCGATTGTACCACAGACCCAGGTGTTTTAGCCTTATAGCAGCCATGGAGGCTTCCTGTTGTATAAACAGATCCAAGGGTGTTAAATCCAGGGCTACTTCTAGAGCGGCTGTGGGGGTGGTTCGCATGCAGCCGGTTGTCGCAGAGCATGCCAATCTTTGGAACTTCTGCAGCTTGTTGATGACGGTGCTTTGCTCCGTTTTGGACCACCAGGCAACGGCTCCGTATGTGATTATGGGACGTATAACAGTTTTATACAGCCACATCGTTATTTTCGGTGATAGTCCCCAACTTTTGCCGAGTAGTCTTTTGCATTGGCAGAAGATGATTGTGGCTTTGTTTAGTTTGCTTTCGAGGTGTCTATTCCAGAGGAGTTTGTTGTCTAGTATCACTCCTCGCACACAACAGGTAGAGCTTAGTAATAGTGATGGTTCTGTGCGTAGGTCTAAGGTTAAGGCTCTTCATAGAGGTGTTCCACAGGGATCAATTTTGGGTCCATTACTTTTTATTCTATATAGTAGCGATGTGATAAAGAATATACATAACTGTAGCTACCATATGTATGCGGATGACATACAAATCTACAAATCTTTCGATCCCAAAGTAACTATCAATGAAGTTCGTGAGCTGAATGAAGACTTATGTAGGATTAAAACTTGGGCTGACCAGAATTCTTTGGTACTTAATCCAACTAAGTCTAAATTCATGATACTAGGGTCAAAATCTCAGATAAAAGCTGTGGAGAATAGTGATCCCACTGTTTGTATAGAGTCTCAACGAATTGAAAGGGTCTTTATAGCTCGCAATTTAGGCATAAAAATGGATGCTGATCTTCGCTTTGAAGATCATGTATCAGATTTGGTTAGGAGCTGTTTCTTCAAACTTAGAGTTTTGTACAGAATGCGACCTCATCTTAGCGAACAACTTCGAATTAATCTTTGTGAAGCTCTGGTGCTCTCGAGGTTAAGCTATTGTCTGCCTGTCTTTGGTCCTCGTCTACTGGAGCGTACAAAAAAGACACTACAGCGCGTACAAAATGCTTGTGCTAGATTTTGTTTCAATGTACCACCTAGAGCACATGTCACCCCATTTCTTAACGAGGCCAACTTGCTGAAAATGAGCGCTAGATGTGATTTGCATTTGGCTAGTTTGCTCTTTGATGTAGTGGTCAACAAGGCACCGGAATACCTGGCTAATAAGATTATCTGGGCCAATTCCAATGTTAATCTTAGAACTCGTGGTGCTTCTTGGAGGATGGTGATGCCTAGACATAAAACAGCTGCTTTTCGTGGTAGCTTTCGGTACTCGGCAACTAAATGCTGGAATAATCTCCCTCCACCTATTAGACAGTCTAACACGAAGGCTGCCTTTAAGGACAAACTGAAAAAATATCTGTTGTCCATCCAGTTTGATAGACCATAATGTTGCATGTGCCGATGGCTTTTCTTTTATCTAGCTTCTGATGGGATGATTATTGAATTTTACACATAATTATATATATTTTTAGTTGCAATATTATATTAATTAAAATTATCTTGACATTATTTTATTCATTTGTTATACAATTGTAATATATTCAATATTAATCTTTGACATTATTTATTTTATCTTGTTAACAGTTTACATCTTTTGCATTTCAGTACATACTCTGACGAGAAAGTGTGACTCGAAGACGTATGATGTATGTGTACACATCTGATTCCTGTAATTATATGTGTATACATACTCGTACCCCCCTAGCCTCCGTCTGAAAAACAGCGTCAAAGCGAACATTCGTTTTCGCTCTGACATATGCTGAGCCGGGGACTTTTCCACCGCTGTGGCGTTGCTCACTTAGATACAATGTGCTCTGTATATTTCTAGATAATGTATGTGTGTTTTATTTTTCTTTTTTATGTTGTTCAATGTATCTTTATCCTGCTTGTGTTTTTGATTGTAATGTGTTACAGTGTGTGGAATAAATAATTTTCTATTCTATTCTATTCTATTCTATTCTCCTAGATACTTGACTTCCTTGCTTAGGGAAAGACTGGTATTAAAAAGTTTTGGGAGTTTAAGATTTCCTAGACTCCGTTTGTTTGTGAACATGATCATTTCTGTCTTTTCCTAGACTCCGTTTGTTTGTGAACATGATCATTTCTGTCTTTGTTGGGTTCACTGTTAGATTGTGTTTAGTGCACCACTGTTCGACGACCTTTAGCGCTGACCTCATTCGGTCACATATCACGCTCTCAACTCGCCCGCTGATGAGTATGGTCAAGTCGTCTGCATAGCCTACTGTGAGAAAGTTGTGGTCGTTGAGCCTACTAATCAGCTCATTTACCACGATGTTCCATAAGAGAGGTGAGAGGACACCCCCTTGGGGACATCCTTTGGCTACTACTCCTCTGGTAGTATCATTCACAGTAAGCAAAAGTCACAGTTTTGTAAGCAAAAGTCAACTTATGAACTATTGTGATACACTGTCTTCATTGAATATTAAAAAAGTTGTAATGTTTACATTTCCCTACAGTAAAAGTCTGCCACAGGAGGAAAATAACTATAGATATAAGTTAAATCTATCTTTAAGTACCATGTCATTTTATAATAGCCATCAGTTGCACATAATTGACATTAATAAATTAATAGAAAATTTCTATATGACAAAAGATAGTTACTATCTGCCGACTTTTTACAAAAGACAGTTAGCATTATCGCTATCTTATTATTTTAAACATTTAGCCAGTAGTCTGGCTAGCATAACTCCTGCTTCTATTGAGCAGTTAAATGACATACCCGAATTACCCTTGGAATCTGTTCCAAGTAATGATAATCATTTATGTAATCAAAATGACATTTTAAATTACAACTTGAGACAATAGAGAGTTCCTCTAGCCATGTTATGACAACAGAAAAATCTTCCTATTTAAAAATTGTGCATCAAAACATTGAAGGCTTTTCTAATAAAGATTTAGAGCTAAGTTTATTCTTGAATGAGGAGAGTATTGATGTGTTGTGCATTACTGAGCATTGGTTAAAAAATTTTGAATTAATGTTTAGTATAGATAATTATAGACTTGTAAGTTCGTTCAGTAGACAATCCGCTATCAGAGGAGGGTCTCTTATAATTTTACATAATAATTTACATTGTAAAGAGCGCAAAGATGTAGTATCCCTCTCTACTGAACGCATTGTTGAACTATCTTGTGTGGAATTAGATAAAATTATAATAATCTGTGTGTACAGACCCCCCGGTAGTAATTATTCAGTATTTGAGTCCACTATGGAGGAAGTGTTAAGAATTACCTGTAAAAGCAATAAAAAACTTGTCATATGTGGGGATTATAATGTTGACATTTTAGACCCAGACTTACACCAAATATCAAGTAGGTTTCTAAATTTGTTTAAGTCATTTGATTTATTGCATGCTTTTAACGAACCTACACGAATTACACCCACATCTGCCACTTGTTTAGACAATATCTTTTCGAATTGTAAAGTAATAGAAAAATCAATAATAAATATTATTAAATCTGACCATAGTGGACAGCAAGCCTCTATAGAGCACCATCATGTTTGCCCGAAACGCAAAATAATATATAGGCCAGTTACAAAAAAGGCCACACATAAATTCAGAAATAATGTCATTGATAAAATTGAAACACTGCCTGCTCCGATTGGGGAAGCCAATAAACTTTATAATCACTTGTTCAATGTGGTTGAAAGTGAATTTAGTAAATCATTTAAACAAAAAGTGATCAATTGTGATACTAATAAAATGAAGTTTAGTGATTGGGCCACACCAGGAATCTATATAAGCAGAAGGAAATTATATAAACTTTATGCATTAAAGCACACTTCCTGTAGCCCTGATTTTGTAGAATATGTTAAGAAGTATTCTAAAACATTTAGAAATGTGTGTGCTACTGCTAAGTCGATTTTCATTGCTAACAAAATAAAAATAGCCGATAACAAAATTAAGGCTACATGGAACATCATTAACCAAGAAACTGGAAAAACAAAAAATCATATAAATTCCTTCTCTCTCAAAGTTGGTAATAAAACATTTGATTCTGACGTTGAGGTTGCCGGTGTTTTTGAAGATTTCTTTTCCCGCGTTCCCTTAGAAACTACCAGTAATTTAAATTCCTGTCCAAACCTTGCAGCTGCCCTCTTAGTATCTGGTGTTGATAAGTGTAATGAAGAGTTCAATTTTAAATACATTAATACTGAGGATATCCTTAAAGCTTTTAATATGATTAATATGAAAAAATCTGAAGATTTATGGGGCATATCAACATGTGTTATTAAATCAATAATTGATGCAATAGCTCCTTACTTAGCTTTTATTTTTAATGAATGCATTGACGAAGGTATTTTTCCAGACCTAATGAAAAATAGTAAATTAATTCCGCTTTTTAAATCAGGGGACAAAAGTGATCCCAATAACTTTAGGCCAATATCAATTTTACCGGCACTTAGTAAAATTTTTGAAAAAATTATATACTTGCAACTTTTAGATTTTTTGACAAAAAACAAAATCCTACATCCGAATCAGTTTGGTTTTTCTAG
Source organism: Crambus lathoniellus (assembly GCA_949710035.1). Classification (NCBI taxonomy): domain Eukaryota; kingdom Metazoa; phylum Arthropoda; class Insecta; order Lepidoptera; family Crambidae; genus Crambus; species Crambus lathoniellus. The sequence continues at coordinate 46,633 of CATIXG010000020.1, forward strand.
AGGTAAAAATACTACTGATGCTGGAATTGCACTTCTCAAACACATATTTGACGCTTGGGAGGGCAAGCAAGATGTTATTGGTGTGTTCTGTGACCTGTCTAAAGCTTTTGATTGCGTTGATCATCAAACACTTTTAAAAAAGTTAGAACATTATGGTGTCTCTAATAAATCAGTTAGCCTTTTGCAATCATATTTGTGTAAAAGGAATCAGAAAGTAGTTGTTAATAATACTGCATCTGCTGGAGCCCCCATTATAATGGGCGTACCCCAAGGTTCAATATTGGGCCCTTTACTATTTTTGATTTACATAAATGACCTACCTTGCTACGTGAATAATTTGTGTGAGACAGTGCTGTTTGCAGATGATACCTCATTAATTTTCAAAGTTGATAGAGGTAATAATTGTTCTGACGACGTAAATAGTGCTCTTTCTAAAGTTGCTCATTGGTTCAACATTAATAATATGGCCTTAAATTCTAAGAAAACGAAATGTGTTAAGTTTTCCCTACCTAATGTAAGGGAGGTTGATTTGGATATTAAGTTAAACGCAGATGTAGTCGAGTTAATTGAAAGCACAAAATTTCTTGGTGTTACATTAGACTCACGACTTCAATGGGATCCACATATTGAAGCCTTGTCGAGTAGACTCAGTTCTGCAGCTTTTGCAGTAAAAAAAATAAGGCAATTAACTGATATTGAAACGGCAAGACTAGTATACTTTAGCTATTTTCATAGTGTAATGTCCTATGGCCTTTTGTTGTGGGGTTCAGCAGCTAATGCTGGAAATATCTTTGTACTCCAAAAAAGAGCTGTTCGCGCCATATACAATCTTCGGCGAAGAGATTCTTTAAGAGACTTGTTTAAGGAAATTGATATATTAACCTTGGCAGGACAGTACATTTATGAAAACTTAGTGTATATAAGAAAGCATTCTAATTCATTTGTAAAGAAAATTGATGTTCATAACTTAAATACAAGAAATAAGAATAAACTTGCCGTTCCAAGATTTAGACTAGAAAAAACTAGAGGCTCGTTTTTGGGGAAAGGCATAGCCTTTTTGAATAAAGTTCCACAAGATGTAATTGAATTGCCTTTGCATGAATTTAAAGAACATGTTAAAAAGACTCTCATGAGCAAAGGTTATTATGACGTCAAAGACTATATGAACGATCACAATGCTTGGTTATGAAATGTATATATACTTTTATATTTGTTTGAAAGGAAAATATTCTAATGAGAAAATTTTCCTTTTAAATGTTATAATAATATTGTATAATATGTGCTCTATGCTTGTTCAAATATTGTAATAAGTAACGATATGTATTTTTGTAAATGTCGTTACCTGAGATACGCGCTGGCAAGTTTCTTGCGCCCATTCTTCTTGTCAGTTAAAAAAGTCTTGAATGGGTGGTAGGAAAATATTGACGATTCATAAGTACATGCTTATTATGTTTATGTGAATAAATAAATATTTTGATTGATTTTTTGGTTTGAGTAATTTGTATGGCTCTGTCTCTTAACATGCTGTCAATCCACCCGGCAATAGTAGGATCGACACCATGTCTGGAGAGGGCCTGGCTTATGCTGGTAAAGTTGGTTTTGTCAAAAGCTCCTTCTATGTCGATGAAGGTGCCTAGTGTTGATATTTTGTGTTTGAGATTGTCTTCTATTTATGAAACCACCTTATGTAGGGCGGACTCTGTTGATTTGCCTGCAGAGTAGGCGTGTTGGTTTGGATTTAAGGGGTTCCTGACCAATACAGTGCTCCTTATCTCCCTGTCTATTAGTCTCTCCAACACCTTTAAAAGGAATGATGTGAGGCTAATTGGTCTGAATGATTTAGGTTGAGTGTAGTCTCCTTTGCCGGGTTTAGGGATAAAGACTACTTTGACTTCCCTCCATTTCATAGGAATATGGCGGTGTGCTAGGCAGCTTCTGTAAATGGCTACGAGGTGGTCAACGAGACCTCCGTCGCTCCACCTCATCAGCCCTGGGAAGATTCCGTCTAGTCCGGATCGGTATAAGTGGGCTATGACCTTAGCCGGTAGGGCCCCTGGATAGTGGAATACAATACTTAATAGAAAGTTTTGCTCACCAGCACCAGGAGTAAAGGCAGCACGGTAACGACAATTTTGACGAGCGACATCTTGCGGATATTTAGAGCAACTAACTGACTCACAAGCTATGCACTTTTCGATCTAATACGGTGGGTGCGTGCGGTGGTTTTATAGTGGTGATTTACAAAGGGTAGCCTTGTTAGTCTAGGAGATAAGAGACGTGAAAATCTTTTGAAAAATCAAAACTGTTTTTATCCAGTATTATGTTAAAGCTATAAGTGTATAATGAGGTTGGATGTACAATGACTTAAGTCTATACTACATTTGAATTGTTAACCTTACACTTTATTGTACAATTGCTTTTTATACTTAATAAAATAAAAATAAAATACAATTATTTATTCAGTGTAGGCTGTGTAATGTACCTAATATAACGATACAACGTACGAAAATATGTACTATCCTACTCGTATCTATAATTGTATTAAAACATTACGAAAAAGTTTAAATAGCAGGTTAAATTGCGACTTCATTGGTTGGACTAATACTAATTATTCTCATAGAAGTTTTTCCACCATAAATGAGTGAGCCGGTACGGGTGCGGAACATCTTCTATTTAAAATTTCCATGCTTCATCTTGGTTACAATATTCCCAAAAAACCAGGGAATACATTCACGGAGGAGTACGATCGAGCATACCCAGAAGGCGCCTATTGCTAATACTTTGGTATTTTATGTATCATCTGGGCTAAACATTTGAATAAAGTCACAGAAAGAATTGCTATTTTCCTGCAGTCTGTCCCTAGGCCTATGATTACCATCACAAGAAGATACCTTGCACTACATTAACAATTTTATTGTTTCATTCATTTTACTCCTAAGAGCGAAACAAATTAAAGGTCGGCGTCTAAAGGAAATGCGTTATGTATCAATACACGTAATATAATTACAGGAAACTCTTATATTGTGCTAACATTGTTACTATTATTTAAATTCAAGGAGACCTACGGAAGTCCTGATAGGTATTTTCTAGCTAGAGAAAGCAGACTATTGTAGACAACTGGTAAGTTAGGTATTAGTCCAGCTGCAGCCACCTCTTGTTTTGTTCAGTGATTATAACAGGCTGCACTGAATCTTCGTGAGTAGTTTTCGGTTCAAGGAAAGACGTCCAAATTTAATATCATAATACATTTTCACATGTTTTTTGATAATACTTACATAGAAACCAAGTATTGCAATTGCAGAAAAAATTAAACCGCCTTCAAAAAAATGACCACAAAAAAGTAAGAAATAATCCCTCACCAAATAACGTAAGTTATGGAGCTCTTCAAATTACCTAAACTCCTTAGTTCTCTCATTTAAGTACTTTATCTTTCGAAGTATCAACTTGACCCTCCTTCCTACTGGGGTCATCATGGGCTGGCCACTTACCCCCCTGGGCTGGCGACGTCCTTGATCAAGAGATTATTTTAAAAGATAGGTAGGTAGAATAGATATCACGTACAGTGATGAAAGAAAAAAAAAGAAAGAGAGAAAAAGCATTTTTTGACACACACACACACACATATAAAAACAATGATATAAAGACAGGACAGGACAAGAATAGGTATGCAAGACAGCAAGAAAATGGAAAGAAAAGTGTTGGTGTAAGGAGGTGTGTGCAGCCCTCAGATCATATATTACTATACTAGGTGTGCAGCCGTTTAAAGGACCCTGTCTCAGCGAAATGCTTCAGTCGGTCACACACAGTGGGCGATGCGCTTCTGTATGACATCGGTTACACGCTAATTCTGGCGTCAGTTCAGTCTCCAAAACGGACTGACAAATATTATTTAAAATATTTATTTTTCATCAGTCCATCAGTCTGTCAGTCTGAATGGTTACACGATAATTCTCTCGTCATTCTGACTAAAATGATGGACTGAACTGATGCCAGAATTAGCGTGTAACCGATGTCAGGATATCCAGTTGTCACTTCTAATTCACTTCGCAATCTTTGCATTCGAACACAAATCATTAACTTTTTTAACTTTGAGACCAAGGGATTGACCGAGCTGTAATCTGATGATGGCTATCCAGGGTGTGAATGGAGGAGATCCAGATCGCTATACACACCCAACTAATCTGGTAACAGCATTCTAAGAGCTGTTTCGATATGTGAATGATTCGTTTCGATGTGTGTGATACTGGTGGTGTGTACCTCTACCACTAGACTCTAAGGTCACAGCAGACTTATCAACTCGTTAACGGATCGTAAACGTATCAACTCGAGCGGTTCAGTATTCTTTGTATGAAACCCCCTACTGCAACGCACACTAATCGGAATCGTAACGTAATCGCCTCGCCTCGGGACCAGCAGGTCTACTCTAATTCAACGAAAAACGAAATTTCTTTCGAAACTTCGCACATTTCCTACCACCGACTTCTTCGTTTCGAAACTTCGTTGAAACGAAAATGCTTTGACGTTTAAATTTTCTAAGCCTACTCTAATTCAATTTAATAACGAACAAAAATTGAAGTTTGGCAGTTTTTAGTTCGCAGTTTTGACGAACTCAAAAGCGTTACCTTTCTATTTTCGTTTGGGTCGATTTTTATTAAAATATCAACTGATATGGCTACGAGGCAGCTTTTAATCGCTGCTGCTTTGCGCGAAGAACGCTTGGAGAGGAGAAAGAACCGGCAGCACCTGCGAAATCAGTTATTTATAGCGAATATTCCCGATCTAGAGTTTATAGGAAATTACAGACTCAGTCGGGAATTATTCGAGGAGCTGTGGACTGAGATAGTGCCTTTATTACCTCCAGGGGCAAGGCGACAAGAGTTCAAGCCAACCCTTAAAGTAAGTTTGTACTATGTAAACACGCATTTCAATGAACTTTTCGATTTTACTTTTCATAAGCCTGGTTATCGCTTTTCAGATATAGATATTGACTTAAACAACAGCACTTAATGCACCGCATACAGGTACTAGCAAAGCACATAAGATTTCTTCAAAATCTCAAAAAAAGGAATCATATTAAGCGGAAATAAGTAGTAAAATATAGGTACCTAGTGATAACCGATTAACGATTTTTTCATTTACTTCATTTTCAATACTAAAGTTCTATTTTATTTATTTTCAGGTGATTCTGGATATCTTCTAAGGGAGTGATGACACCCGTCGATAATGCTGTTGAGGACTCTCTAGAGGGAAGATACTGCCATCCAAAAACGTCCACGCTGCACCGTTGAACGCACATTTGGTGTATTGAAAGCTCGATGGTAGAGATGTCTTTTGTCTAGCTTGTCCATTACTGCCCAGAAACAGCAGCTAAAATTATAGTAGCCTGCTATGTGTATAGTACATATGTATAAGGGCTGGTATGGAGGTCCGGAGTTTTTTTTTCCCGAGGAGGGAGGTCCCTATTTGACAGAAGAGGATCACCAAACGGACAGAGCCAGGCAGATTCGCAGGGAAATTGAGACAGCCGCGTCTTCGACTCGAGCTTTACAGGCAGGTCGAGGGAAAAGCGCTGTATTAATACAAACTTTAGAAAGGAACCAGGAAGATACATTCATACCAAACCAATTAATAAAATTGTAATATTGAAATAAAACCCACTTGTGTAACTTTTTTTTTGTCATAGGAGATAATCATCAGTGTCTCAGTTAAATGTACCTACGACAAGACGAGGAAATCGTTATGCATGCCTAACTGCGTGATTGCTACATATTTGCTTGCTGCATTCTTATAATATCCAAATAAAATGTAGCCTATGTCACCCGGGAAGAATGTAGCTTTCTAATGGTCAAAGAATTGTCTAAATCGGTCTAGTAGTTTCGGAGCCTATTCGATGCAAACAAACAAACAATCAAATCTTTCCTCTTTATAATATTAGTTTAGAAGACTAGCGGATCATCGCAGTTTTACCCGCTTGCTACCCGTTCCCGTAGGAATATCGGGATAAAATATAGCCTATGTCACTCGGGAAGAATGTAGCTGTCTAATGGTCAAAGAACTTTCCAAATCGGTCTAGTAGTTTTGGAGCCTATTCGATGAACAAACAAACAAACAAACAAACAATCAAATCTTTCCTCTTTATAATATTAATATAGATTAAAAAGACAATATCAATGTATTTAATGGTTTTTATTTCTTACTTCAATACATGATAATTAGCTTACATTTAACATTTACAAAACAAGAAACATATCGTTACATATTACAACAAATTGGTTATAGGATAAGCACTGATTATACAACATTATAGTACATTATATTATAACCTTTATGAGAAAAAAATCTCATATAAATATTAGAATATTTTCCTTTTAAACAAATATAAAGTTGTAGGTTCCTACCTAAAACCTATAACTTTATATTTGTTTAGTCCTTTTATCCTTCGCGAGCAGTCGCCCGGATAGCGAAAGGTCGTGGGTTCGAATCCCATCGCAGCTGGTTGTGAGACGGGTCGACTTTTTCTAAATACCTACTTCATTTTTAATTTTTCACTAATAAAAATTGCATAGTGTATGCAAGAAAGTAAAAAATTAAATAACTAAGCAATAAGTTTGAGGTGCGAGGTTGGAGTTGGTTGGTAACAGGAGAAAATCTTTATTATTTAAAGTTGTTCTCGCAATAGCTCACACAGCTGCAAATGGCATGGCAGCCCTGATGCCTGCGAGCTCAGCGTTCCTTACTGTCTCTCTCTCTACGCGCCCATCTTCATACTGGTATTACTGATACAACCTGCTTCTGACGTCTGTAGCAGGCAGGTAAGGCTGCAAAACAACATTCAAATAAGTTCCAAAATTGTATACCTACATACATTGCAGGGAATACTTATTATATTTTTTAGTGATACACAGTAACTTTCTTGTAATTTTAATTGTCTCCGTAGTTTAAAAGTATGTGGATCACAGAGGGCGGCACAGGTAGTTTTTGTATGGATTGTTAGGATGTAAGTATAATTAGGTACCTTTTGCCACTACTGAATCGTCTTTGTGCAACCACCCATGGAATTGAGAGTGTCGCACAACTCCTCCCACAGCCTCTTTGTCTGGACCTTTCCTTCTATACTCCTCAATCTGCCGCGAGCATGATCTTTATGTTCATCGAGTAGTACAGTGATTTGCTGAGGAGTTGTCGAACAGGAATTTGGAGCCATACTGAAAAGATGTGGTGAAACTAAATAATAGGAACCTATTACGAAAATATTATTTAAATAAGAATTAGGCGTGCAAAACATAAATATTAATACTTACTTTCTTTGGTAATTCCGTATAAATAACACCAAATTATGCACCAAATATTTTGAAATTTTGAAGTAACGGCTGACGGCTCAGCTAATGTCATACTGCGGACAAGTTACGTTGTCATACGACGACAAGCATAAATCTGGGTCGGTGATAATCATTGGAACTAATTTTTCATACGAATGTTCATTTTGACACCTAATTTTGTACTGCAAGTGGCTCCTCTGTCACCGGAACATACAGGAATGTGGGACTATAGAGGTCAGTGGGGACTATAGACATCTTAACTTGGGCGGTTATCAGTCATTGAAAGGGTACTTTTAGTGTCACTGTGTTTTTCGACATAAACTTGAATTTTAATTGCTCATTTATCAGTTTCTGGGTTATTAAACATAGTAAACCATTACTAATTAAATACATTTTTAAAATTATTAAACCAACGTTTTAATTTTAAAGTTAATTTAAAAACCGGTTATTTACCGTAAATGACATTAAAAGAACCTACGTAATGTTGTTCATTCCATTCGTTCACGAAAATTGTCTATGGATTCGAACTTTTCGTGCGCGTCCGAAAATGTTCAAGAGTAGCGGCAGAAACGAAACTTCGTTTAAATTTCTTTCGTTTCCGAAATTTCGTTTCGGAGAACAAGAGTAGAGCTCCTGGAGCTCTACTCTTGTTCTCCGAAACGAAATTTCGGAAAAAAAGTTCGAATCCATAGACAATTTTCGTGAACGAATGGAATGAACAACATTACGTAGGTTCTTTTAATGTCATTTACG
>CATIXG010000021.1:0-25000 GCA_949710035.1 Crambus lathoniellus
GATGAGGGTAATTCATGACCCTCAGCTTGTCACCGAGACGGAAGTTGCGGTCGTGGTGGAAGTCGGCTCAATGAGGCTTGGACTGGTGTCTGTATACTGCGAGGGAGATAAACAAATTGACAACAACATAGTATCCATAAAAGCAAAGATCACCCAACTAAACACCAACAATCTCCTAATTGGAGGAGATATAAATGCGAAGAGCCACTGGTGGGGGTGCGTATCAGAAGACGAGCGTGGGAGCGCATACAACTCCTTTCTTAATGAAATGGACCTCCAAATTCTGAATACCGGCGACACACCGACCTTCGAAGTATATCGTCAGGGCAGACTATGCTCCAGCATAGTCGATGTAACAGCGTGCTCGCCCTCTCTACTTGGCAAGGTAACCAACTGGAGAGTGGATAAAGATCTAATCACGTCAGACCACAATGCCATTACCTTCTCCTTGGTGTTGGGGGAACGCTTGCAACCGCAAGTCCGCCCCTCTACCAGGAAGTACAACACAAAAAAGGCTAAATGGGACGTTTTCAGCGAGCACCTCCATTCGGCACTGGAAGACAATGGAGTAACCCCATATACTATCGAAGCGGTGAAAAACGGTGAGGAAATGGAGTCAATTATACAAGCCTACACAAGATCTATCGAGGCAGCATGCGTGCATGCTATCCCGATAATAGGCTCAAGAAAGGAAAGTCCTACACCACCTTGGTGGACTAAAACTCTCGACCAACTCAAGAGAGATGTGCTCCGTAAAAAACGCCGAATAAAGAACGCGGCCCCCATCAGAAGAGAAACCGTAATTGCAGAATACCTAAAGGCCAAAGAGGAGTACCTCACAAAGTCATCAGAGGCCCAGACGGAGAGTTGGAAGGAATTCTGCTCTACACAAGACCGGGAGAGTGTGTGGGACGGCATATACAGAGTACTCAGGAAAACAACAGGGAGACAAGAAGACATGCTCCTAAGGGGTTCCGATGGCAAGACACTAAGCCCGGAACAATCGGCAAACCTTCTAGCCGAAACCTTCTATCCTGAGGACTCTGTATCGACAGACAAACCGCACCACACACTCCTTAGACAGGAAATGGAGAGCAGAATACCTGAGGAGATAGAAGACCTATCAGCGGACGACCCACCATTCACCGAGGCTGAAGTAGAGGCTGTGCTCAAAGCACAAAACCCCAAGAAAGCCCCTGGGTCCGACGGTTTCACAGCTGACATCTGTGCCATGGCAATCCGTAGCGAAAGGGAAATATTTATGGCAATTGCAAACAAATGCCTAGCCATAACATGTTTCCCAACGCAGTGGAAAACAGCCCATGTAGTCATACTCCGGAAACCAGGGAAAAATGACTACACCCACCCTAAGTCCTACAGACCAATAGGCCTACTATCAGTGCTAGGCAAGATTCTGGAAAAACTTTTGGTGGGACGGCTACAATGGCACCTCCTCCCAACTCTCAGTCCAAAGCAATACGGTTTCATGCCGCAGCGCGGGACGGATGACGCCCTCTATGACCTTTTGAAACACATACGGACTCAGCAGAGTGATAAAAAGTCCGTCATAATCGTTTCACTGGACATAGAGGGCGCCTTCGACAACGCGTGGTGGCCGGCTCTTAAGCATCAGCTTCGGACTAGGCACTGCCCCAGAAATCTGTACAAGCTAGTGGACTCATACCTCACGGGACGAAATATAACAGTCAACTATGCAGGCACCACCAGCATGCGGGAAACCACGAAGGGATGTGTCCAAGGATCCATTGGCGGACCGACCTTCTGGAACCTTATACTCGACCCACTGCTACAGTTACTGTCCAAAGAGGAAGTCCACTGCCAAGCGTTCGCTGACGACGGGGTTCTGGTCTTCTCGGGGAAATCCATAGCCGGTATGGAGGATACCATCAACACAGTGTTGGACAAGGTGGTCCAATGGGGGGACGAAAACAAACTGAACTTCGCAGCACACAAGACCAGCGTAATGTTGCTGACAAAGAAACTGAAGTACAGCCCCCCTGAAATCTACATGTCAAGGACCAAGCTAACACTGGTTGATGAAATTAAACTCCTAGGGCTCACAATAGACAGGCACCTAAACTTCAACACGCATGTCAAGGCCGTGTGTAAAAAAGCAGCCGACATTTATAAACAGCTGGCGTGCGCAGCGAAGGTGACCTGGGGATTAAACCGAGAAATAATAAGAACCATATACGTCGCAGTAATTGAACCTATAGTAACATATGGCGCGTGTGCTTGGTCCGAGGCAACAAAATTGGAAACTAACAAAAAGCCACTGAAAGCGCTCCAAAGAGGCTTTGCACAGAAGATCTGCAAAGCGTACAGGACCACGTCATTAACATCTGTACTGGTCCTGTCAGGAACCCTGCCACTAGACCTCCGTATCCAGGAGGACGCGGCATTGTACGAGGCAAAGAAAGGCATTTCCACCGAATTCCTACCACCAGGGAGAAAGCTCGAAGAAAAGGTAAAGTTCCAAGACTTACCTCACCCAGCAACTCAAATCACAACCGAGTACGAGCTTCTAGAAAACCTTGACCCCAACACCGAGGAGACCCTCCAAATATGCGGCCCGCAAATCTACACCGATGGCAGCAAAATGGAGGGAAAGGTTGGTGCGGCCCTAACGTGGTGGGAAGATGGACAGGAACAATCCAGCGAAACTTTCAGCCTCGACCAAACCTGTACTGTCTTCCAGTCCGAAATGTACGCACTCCACAAAGCCATAGCGAAGGCGAAGGAAAGCAAAAGGGAAATAGTCAACATCTTGAGCGACTCAAGATCTTCGCTCGACCTTTTGAACAGCCACAAGCTACTACACCCATTGGCTAAAACCATCAAGGAGGACATTTCTCGGATAAGGGAAGAGGGAAGGCAGGTGCGGCTCTTCTGGTTAAGGGCTCACGTAGGCACGGCAGGTAATGAAAGGGCGGACGAGTTAGCCAAGGCAGCAGCCGCAGAAGTAACACCTAACCCCGACTACGCAGCGGTACCACTCTCATATGTCAGAAGGAGGATACGTGAAGAGTCAATCCAGAAATGGCAAGACCGATACGATACCTCAGAGACTGGTTCGGTCACAAAAGTATTCCTACCTGACGTAGCAAAAGCTTACGCCATCGTAAGGGAATCAAAACCGAACCATCTCCAAACACAAATCCTGACAGGACATGGCGGCTTTGGGGAATACCTTCACAGATTCCACCTAAGAAGCAGTCCGGGATGCGAGTGTGACCCTGCAGTAAGCGAGTCGGTATGGCACGTGCTGCTCGACTGCCCGCGCTTTCAGATGGCTAGACACACCTTGGCTTCACAGCTGGACCTGGACCTGACTAGAAATAACATCTCTCAAATAATGACGAGCAAAAATACAAGGACCAAACTCCTCCATTTCATGGAACACGTGGCGGCTATAGTGTCACGTAGAAACAGCACACTCAGTCCGCTGCAGGCCCATGATGACATACACAACATCACACAAATAATTCCTACACAATCAAATACACCAATAACGACAAATCAAACAACAAAACTAAACATACTAACAATGGCAGAAAAGGGAAAACCTGGAATAAGGCTCAGAGGAGTCGCATTGTTCATGGACAACAACACCGAACGTCTGGGAATGGCCTTCTGCAACGCCAAGGCTAAAAACCGGGTTACCATCTCCCCGGGGCTCGGCGCCCTACTCAATGGAAGTACATTCAAGACCACAATGCGGCGCAAAGTATTCGACCAACTGCCAAAGGTGTCGGTAGAGGACCACGAGTGTAGAATAGTACGAAAGAACAACAAAACTATCGTACTATTCTACACAGAGGACTTCTCCGGCAGTACGGAATTCGAACGGCTGAGTACAGCGCTCGCGAGTATTGGAAACCGAGTCCCACAAAGCTCTCCTAAAAAGATCAGTGTGGACGCCATGGTCGTGGAGTATTTCACAGGCGAAACCAAGGATTACGAAGGAGCCCTCCTGGCCTCAAAGCACCACGAGGTGGTAGTATACGAGGACAGGGGACAAAACCTAAGTTTCCTTGCGGCCCATCAACGTGACCACGGTGCCACACAAATCCCGACAGACTGCTGGGATCACCCGATTGTCAACCCAAACATAAGTGGGGCTGAACGTCTACAACAACGGGTGCAACAGGAGAGAAGTCTGGCGACGCAGACGGCCAACAAAACCAGTGATCAAAGACGCAAGCTATCTTTGATCACAGCGACCCTCAGCAAAGCCTTCCAGGCAATCCCCAATACAATAGGTAAAAAAATACACACTATGAGAAGAGCTCTGTCGATGGAGTCTGCTGTGGAGGTATTCACAAAACAACCATCACGTCACAAATCAGAACCACCCGAACGTCCGCGCACACGAGCAGATATGGGACAAGTGAAACCACCAACTCTGAGACCGGCCAATGGACCACAGGACCACATGGTGAATGCGTTCCTTGAATTCGTAGCAGTTACAAAGGCAACCCAACAAGTTTACACGGACATCTGCGAATCCATCCTGCAGACTTATCACCGGGGAAACCAGGAACTGCTTCGAATTCAACTGGACGAGGCTGAGGCGGCCGTCTACGACAACGACAAGGCGCAGGTTCTGAAGGGTAGCATGTCGGGATCGTATATGGCCGCTTACAGCAGCACTGGCGGGTTTGTGTCCAGGGACAATGAAAGGTCGAGGAACGAGGGTCAAATCATCTTTAAAGCACCCGCCAATGATCCAATACTGGTGGTCGCCAAGTGCACCAGGGTGATGCTATATGACAGGACACTCGAAATGGCAGAAGCCGTAGCGGGTGACCTGTTTAAAGGCGGCGCCCCGGAGCACTGGACGAAACCCAGCATAACATGGGTCAATGGAGTCCCAGGATGCGGAAAAACCACTTGGGTAATGTCCCAGATAGACATCAACAACGACATAATTGTGACCACATCCACAGCAGCCGCTTTAGACCTTAGGGAAAAATTGGAACCCAGGATTGGGGAAAAGACGAAAAGGCGAGTGCGGACTATGGCATCCTTATTGGCAAACGGTATGAATGAGGGCGAAGAGTGTAAACGCCTTATGGTGGACGAGGCCCTCATGAACCACTTCGGATCCATAGTCATGGCAATCCAGCTTGCTAAAGCCCGTGAAGCTATCCTCCTGGGTGACAACAACCAACTCCCATACATCGACAGAAACAACCTCTTCCCCCTACTCTACAACAGACCAAATCTGGTGACTGGCATCTCCAAAGAACTCCTTTGTACGCACAGAAACCCACAAGACGTAGCATATGCCCTCAGAGAAATTTACAGCGGCATATACTCGTCTAAAACTCTCACCAAATCCTTGTCGCTAAAGAGGTACACAGGAACAGAGATTCCGAAAATGGACCGAACACTTTACCTTGTCCACACCCAGGCTGAGAAGGGGCTCCTAATCAGTCAGGGCTATGGATCACAACCGGAATCCCGTACCTTAACCATACACGAAGCACAAGGACTGACGTATGAGACAGTGGTTATTGTGCGTACAACTCCACGAAAATCCAAAATCTTCCAAAGTGTTCCTCACGCCGTGGTTGCAATCTCCAGACACACTGGAAGCTGCGTCTACTTTACTGACAACAGTAGAGACGACGCAATAGCCAGTTTAATCAGGGGTACGGAGAATGCAAGCACGGCAAAAATAAAAGACTATAATCTAAAAATGGCTATCAGGCGTGGAGACAACGAAACAACAAATAAAATCCTGAAACAACTTAAGAGCCCGGAAAACGGCGCCAAATAATAAATTGTTTTACCACCTGTCAATATGTCAATAGGGAACCAAAACTTTTCGGTGCTGCCTTCTGAGATACAGACCGTCGAGATAGTCTGAATATCTATAAATAATATTGTGGATATTCAGACTATCTAAATAAAAGTTACTTATGATTATATTAAAAATAAGAATGACCTGTACAAACTTAACTGTAAGCATGTATCACTAACCCTTATGTAATAGCTAGTAAGAGACAAAAAAAAAAAAAAAAAAAAAAAAAAAAAAAAAAAAAAAAAAAATGTTAACCAAAAAAAAAAAAAATATATATATATATATAAACACAGACAAAAAAAAAAAAAAAAAAAAATTAATAAAATAATAATAAAATAAAAAAATAAAAAAAAATAATAATAATATTTTACAAGGAAAAAAAAAAATAAAATAAAAAATTAAACATTCATTAGTCAATAAGCTTAAATAAGGAAATAACTAACACTAGCATAAAAATAAATATACAATGGTTGCAACTGTCATGTTCTGAAATGTTCTTTTCTTTTGTTTTGTTTTATTTTTGTTTTATATATATTATATATTATGTATAAGGAAACCCTGTAAGTATGGAGCGAAAAAAACTTCACATTAACAAAATAAAATAAACACAAAAAAGTGCAGACCAAGTGTCCGCAGTATTGAATTTTCATTTAAAAAAAAAAAAAAAAAAACCTAACCTAACCTAACCTAACCTAACCTAACCTAACCTAACCTAACCTAACCTAACCTAACCTAACCTAACCTAACCTAACCTAACCTAACCTAACCTAACCTAACCTAACCTAACCTAACCTAACCTAACCTAACCTAACCTAACCTAACCTAACCTAACCTAACCTAACCTAACCTAACCTAACCTAACCTAACCTAACCTAACCTAACCTAACCTAACCTAACCTAACCTAACCTAACCTAACCTAACCTAACCTAACCTAACCTAACCTAACCTAACCTAACCTAACCTAACCTAACCTAACCTAACCTAACCTAACCTAACCTAACCTAACCTAACCTAACCTAACCTAACCTAACCTAACCTAACCTAACCTAACCTAACCTAACCTAACCTAACCTAACCTAACCTAACCTAACCTAACCTAACCTAACCTAACCTAACCTAACCTAACCTAACCTAACCTAACCTAACCTAACCTAACCTAACCTAACCTAACCTAACCTAACCTAACCTAACCTAACCTAACTTTTACAACTTTTACAAGTTTATTTTAATTAGTATAGGGACCCTAGACCTCTTTTGAGGCTAGATATTAGTATAGGACATTTCCAAAAATATTTTTTGGAAATTTTTGAAAAAATTAAAATTAAGTTTTTATCTATATTATTCTAATTTACGTAGTTTTAAGACACCTGGACCTTTTTTGAGGACCAGGGAATTTTATTTTTAATTATCTTTAACCTTCCCTATAGGAAATAAAACTTAATTTTAATTTTAACTTAAAAACCAAAGATATTTTATTAGAATTTTATTTTAGTTTAGGACTCCTGGACCTCTATTGAGGCCAGGACAATTTAGTTTAGGACAAAATTTTGAAAACATTTTCAAATTTCTTTTAATTTTACAACTTAATTTCAATTGTTTCTTGAAAAATATAAATATTTTACTACTTTTTTATTTTAGCATAGGACTCCTGGACCTCTACCGAGGTCAGGCCAAATTAGTTTTTGGGACTTTTTTGAAGTTTTTTGGATACCCCAAAAACTTAAATTTAATTTTTCCAACAAAATAATTGACTTTTTACTATAATTTTATTTTAGTTTAGCACTCCTGGACCTCTATTGAGGTCAGGATTCTTAGTTTTTAGGTTCTTTTTTGCCTTTTTCGGATTTTACTAGAAAAACTTTAGCTTTTCTTTTGACACAAAAACTAGTGAAATCGACTCGTAGACCTCTCCGGAGGCAAACCAAACATTTTTTGGAATTTTTTGGAAAAAAAAATTTTTTTTTCGAATATTTTTTGTCTAAAAATTTTCAAAATATTTTTACATATTCTTGTACATAGAGTCAAAATAAGGCAAAAACTAGTCTTTAATATATTTATTTACGGGTACTTTTGAACTTATAACACCTTAAAGTCCTATTTAATCTGGAATTTATATCTAAGTAACTATTTAGTTGTTAGTATTAGGTTATCTGAACCTCTCTTGAGGCCAGATATTAGTATTAGGATTTTATTGTTGACGACGTTGCTCCCCTGGGGCCCTTGTACACACACTAAGGTCACACATCTTAACACAATACTCCACAAGTCCCTAAACAAAACAAATTTTTAATATTAAATTTAGTCAAATTTTGTCATTTTAACAATTTATTTTATTTTATCTTAACTTTATTTTAAATTTTTAACTTTTACAAACACACTAAGTACCTGAATAGACTAATAGGTTAGGCTAGGAGGCTAAGAATTTTAAAATTTTAAAATTGAATTTTAAAATTTTTGAAATCCAACTTCCTTTAATTTAGTCTAGTCATTTACTTAAGTACTTACCCCATTTTATTTATTTTATCTTCATTTTAATTCAAGTTCATTTTATCATAATTCAATTCTAGATTTTTACTTAATCCTGACCCATTCATTGCATCTTCAAGTTACATTTATTTCATTTTTAATCATACCCAATCTCACTGCTATTTTATATTTACCGTATTT
Source organism: Crambus lathoniellus (assembly GCA_949710035.1). NCBI lineage: Eukaryota > Metazoa > Arthropoda > Insecta > Lepidoptera > Crambidae > Crambus > Crambus lathoniellus. Next base: position 8,499 of record CATIXG010000021.1, read on the forward strand.
GTGTCGTCCTAATCTATTAAAAACATAAAAATGGCACATAGACAAAAAACTAAACCCACAAATGCCAGGGAGAGCAAGGCAGTACACGAAACGCCGAGTAGGCTTTCGGGGACGGGAACTAGGATTATAGTAGTAGATCCTATCCTGGAAATGAAAGACCTCATCCCAGCTATGTCCGAACAAGCGTTGCAAGAGGCAGCAGTAAAAGCGAAAGATAGGATAATAAAAGTCCTTGAGCCAACTCCGACCCAAAAATCCATTACCAAAGAGGAAAGTACCCATATCATCAAGGAGACTAAAGACCTCTTAGAGATGGTTGAGGAGGCGATACGCAGGATCATGCACGAAAAAGGGACGAACGAATACTACCAAGAAGAAGAGAATAGGAATCGGTGTGGAAGTCCTAGCACTATGGATGAAGTCCGTATGAACAGACTTCAGTTATTCGCAGACGAAACGGAAAAGAGACTAGAAAACATAGAAAAGTTACTGGTAGAGACAAAGGATAACACCGAAAAGACCCTAGGGAGACAAGAAGAAACCACGAAGGTTATAGTGGAGAAGCTACAAAATATAGACGAAGGTGAAACATGGTTAGTGGATAACGTAGAAAAGATACTAGCGGAATCGAAGAAAAGTACAGAAAAAATCTTAGACAGGCAGGAAGAAACAAAGAATGTAATCATAAAAGATATAAAAAATATAGAAATTACGGAAAAGCCGCAGAAGGCTACCTACGCAGAGGTGCTAACGGAGGCCCGGCGTAGACCGCCCCTTAGCAAAACCCTCCACTCCATCATCGTGACGTCGACCGACCCGATGCTGACTAGTGACCAGGTCATGGACGCGGTCAGAAAGACGGCGGATACTGATGCCGATGAGGAGTGGATCAAAATCCAAAAAGTCCGTAAGGCAAAAGACCAGAAGGTAATAATAGGTTGCGAGAATGTAAATGAAATGGAGAAACTGAGAAAGAGGTTGGAGAAAGAAAAAACGCTGAAGATAGAAAAAGCTAAGAACAAGAATCCGCTCGTAGTCGTAAGATATGTAAAGGGGGACAAGAAGAAAGAACAAGTAGAAGAAGCAATAAGAAGAAAAATGGCAGATAAAATGGACAAGAAAGTAGAAACGAAAACCCAAATAGAGGCAATCTACGAAAAAAGAACCAGAAATCCACACGTCGCGCACGTGGTCGTTAAGGTGACCCCCGCAATCTGGCTGCAGTTGACAGAGACGGGGACTATCCAGCTACAATGGGGTATCGCCAAGGTAGAGGATCAGTCCCCGATCATCCAGTGCTCCCGCTGCCTGGGCTACGGCCACATCAGGCGGGTCTGTACGGAGGACGCGGACAGCTGCAGCCACTGTGGGGGAAACCACGTGTACGCCGTGTGCACGGAGAAGGAGAGTCCCCCCAGCTGCCTCAACTGTAAGCGGGCCAAGCATACTGAAAGTCAGCACAACACCTTTGACAGCATGTGTCCCATTAGGGATATGTGGGATAAGCTGGCCCGCTCAAAGGTGGCCTATTGCTAAGGGCCGCCAAAACAGAAAATTTGAATGGCAAGCTAACTTAGTCAGTATTAATAGGGACACAGCAGGGACAACCAAAAGCACACACCCTGGAGCAGCCAAGTACGTAAGAGTGCGAAGAGACGGAGGGCAACCACCCAGACAACGCCGCCACGGAGGGGAGCTGGAAACGCGCTGGACAGGGAAGATAGTAGCTAAAACAATGTATGGTAACAAAAAATGGTTTTTGCAACCATCCACTTGCGGAGGTGAAACCAACCCACACCGCGACCAGCCCGCCTCCGGGATGGCCTCGGGGCTAAGTAGCCTTATACCGAGACTCACGCCCATACGGAAAAATCCAGTACATGCACACAACACACACACACAAGGGCCCAAACAAGCCAAAGTAGGCAAAGTAGTGGTAGGCAAAAAATTCTCAGTTACTAGTAAACGCCAAGTGAACAGATACCTTACGCAACAAAAATATACATACATAAAGAGAAAAGTAAAATATTATTAGAACATAGGAGTAGATACAAAGCTGAAAATAGAAAATCTCTCATAGCTATAAGTAGGGAAAACAGACAAAGCAATAGTATTACATTAGCAAAGATATACATATATAAGACATAATAAACAAAGATAAAGAAATCAAGAATAGGGAAAAACATAAGTAGAAATAAAAGAATTACAGTAAATAAAAGAGAAAGAAATAGACGGTAGGAAGCAATAATTACAGAAATAAAACTATACATAAGCTAAGTAATGTACTTATTAGAAAGTAAGAATATACTGTAAAAAGGAAAAACAAGAACTGTAACTAGAAATAAGAAACCTAATACTCCAGTAAGAAAAGAAAAGAAGAACCACGCAAGAAGAATCAAGCAAAAAAGAATTAAGCAAGAAAAGAGAAGAATTAAAAAAGAAGATAAGAAAATTTGTATGTAAAAGAAAGCAATAGAATATATGTATGACAAATTGTAATTTATATAAGAAATTGAAGAAATGCAAACAAGGAATTATGTAAGGTAAAGAAAATCAATGTATGTAAAAATTATAAATAAGAAGTAAGCGAAGGATTTAATAAATGTAAATAAGTAATATTAAAATGTAAAATGTAAGGCAAGGAAACAATGTATTAAACATGGCATGTAACTAGTAGTGAAAATACAAAGAATATACGATAGTTATAAACAGTAATAAGAACAAAATGTAATTAAACAGAAATAATAGAATTGTAAAAAAGAAAATGATATAATAAAAGAAATGTACACAACACAAGTAATACAAAAATGTAATATTATATAAGAAAGAAAATTTTGAAAAAAAAATATCCCAAAAAGGGAAAAAAACAAACAAAAGAAAAAAGAAAGATAAAAAAGACAAAAGCAAAAAAAAGGCCTGCCACAAAGCGGGGAGCAATATAAAAAAAAAAAAAAAAAAAAAAAAAAAAAAAAAAAAAAACCTAACCTAACCTAACCTAACCTAACCTAACCTAACCTAACCTAACCTAACCTAACCTAACCTAACCTAACCTAACCTAACCTAACCTAACCTAACCTAACCTAACCTAACCTAACCTAACCTAACCTAACCTAACCTAACCTAACCTAACCTAACCTAACCTAACCTAACCTAACCTAACCTAACCTAACCTAACCTAACCTAACCTAACCTAACCTAACCTAACCTAACCTAACCTAACCTAACCTAACCTAACCTAACCTAACCTAACCTAACCTAACCTAACCTAACCTAACCTAACCTAACCTAACCTAACCTAACCTAACCTAACCTAACCTAACCTAACCTAACCTAACCTAACCTAACCTAACCTAACCTAACCTAACCTAACCTAACCTAACCTAACCTAACCTAACCTAACCTAACCTAACCTAACCTAACCTAACCTAACCTAACCTAACCTAACCTAACCTAACCTAACCTAACCTAACCTAACCTAACCTAACCTAACCTAACCTAACCTAACCTAACCTAACCTAACCTAACCTAACCTAACCTAACCTAACCTAACCTAACCTAACCTAACCTAACCTAACCTAACCTAACCTAACCTAACCTAACCTAACCTAACCTAACCTAACCTAACCTAACCTAACCTAACCTAACCTAACCTAACCTAACCTAACCTAACCTAACCTAACCTAACCTAACCTAACCTAACCTAACCTAACCTAACCTAACCTAACCTAACCTAACCTAACCTAACCTAACCTAACCTAACCTAACCTAACCTAACCTAACCTAACCTAACCTAACCTAACCTAACCTAACCTAACCTAACCTAACCACGCTGACCTCCAGAGGGTCAGAGTAGAGGATCAGTCGCCGCTCATACAATGTACAAAATGCTTGGCATTTGGTCATGGTCGCAAACACTGCACAGAAAGTGAGGATAGTTGCAGCCATTGCGGAGGACCGCACTTGCGGGCCAAGTGTGAACTTTGGATTGCCAAATCTCCCCCGGAATGCTGCAACTGTGCACGCTCAGGGCAAGGGGCGAGTACCGACCATAATGCGTTCAGCGAGGAATGTCCAGCGCGAAAAAAGTGGGACTACCTAGCCAGGGTCACTACAGCTTACCCAATTACACCACACATACACTAAAATACATACATTAATACACCACAGCTCATATCGAAGTTTTAATTTGAAATTGAAACAGCGTTATGATAGAAAAACAGTAGGTACACATACAAAATACTCATACACAGATAATATTAAACTAATGTATCAAGTGTAGATACATCAGCTTAATGAAATACGCAATCAAAACAGATAGTTAACACACACAACTGCCTAAAATAACCAAGTTGTAAAATAAAATAGATATGAAGGGAATAGTCCTATATATTATTGAATATATACAAAACTACCCAATAACTGTACATAATGAAAAAGTGTTAAAAAGGCGCTCACTTAAATTACAACCCAAAAAGAGGGAAATCAATAAACAAAGCTGCCCTAAAATGTGTCCCTTAAGAAAGGAAGGAATGTAAATAGAATAAGAAAGCATATATATAAGAATTAGTAACATAGAACTATTGTAATTAGTTTAAACATTATGGTAACAAAATGTAAATTGTGAAACCTGAAACTTTAGAAATAATATTAGATAAATAGTAAATAAGAAAATAAATATTGTCCAGTACCAAAACCACGAAAACATGTAATTAGATTGTAAGGCTATGGTTTAAACAGTACGGTAATAAAATATAAAATTATGAAACTCTAAGCAAGATATTATAATAAGTAAGGAAATAGTAAATAAGAAAACCAATATATGTATATGTAATTAGATTATAAAATAGATTAAAGGAGAATGAAATTGTAACGAATATAAAAATTGTCATAGTCCATGACTGTTAAAAGATAAAATGCCAAAAATAACAAAAGTACGAAATTGTCAGAACACGAAAGAATCGTGAACACTGTGTAACTTCATTTTTACCCTGGTTTTTAATAAATAAATAAGAAATAAATACTTAGCTTAGATAGAACTAGGCGGGCCCCCACCCGTTATAGTGAGTAAGATGACGGATGCTAGAAAGATAAAGTATGAGGAATGGAAGTGCGAGAAGCATACAAGAGAGAACTTGAATGAAAGAGTAGCTTAGCAAAGGCTCGGACTACACGTCTGAGGAGCAGTAGGAAAAAAAAAAAAAAAAAAAAAAAAAAAAAAAAAAAAAAAAAACCTAACCTAACCTAACCTAACCTAACCTAACCTAACCTAACCTAACCTAACCTAACCTAACCTAACCTAACCTAACCTAACCTAACCTAACCTAACCTAACCTAACCTAACCTAACCTAACCTAACCTAACCTAACCTAACCTAACCTAACCTAACCTAACCTAACCTAACCTAACCTAACCTAACCTAACCTAGTTCATTATGTATAAGATAATAATTATATTGATGCCCTTCTTCTCCTCCTATCCCAATATCTTCTGCTTTCTTTCTTCTATCCTCGTTCTGTTGTGTCCCCCTATCCCCCTCTTTCTTTCTACCCCTTTTTCTTACCCCCGGAGCGCGGCACTGGTGGGCAACAAGCCTGACCATGGGATGAGCTCATAGTGCCGCGTCCACTCCCTCACAACTTTTTATCTTCCCCAATTACTCATTTACCCATTCCGTATGAAATCCATATGGATTGCCCTTTACGTCTACCAAAAGTTGAAAAAAAAAAAAAAAAAAAAAAAAACCTAACCTAACCTAACCTAACCTAACCTAACCTAACCTAACCTAACCTAACCTAACCTAACCTAACCTAACCTAACCTAACCTAACCTAACCTAACCTAACCTAACCTAACCTAACCTAACCTAACCTAACCTAACCTAACCTAACCTAACCTAACCTAACCTAACCTAACCTAACCTAACCTAACCTAACCTAACCTAACCTAACCTAACCTAACCTAACCTAACCTAACCTAACCTAACCTAACCTAACCTAACCTAACCTAACCTAACCTAACCTAACCTAACCTAACCTAACCTAACCTAACCTAACCTAACCTAACCTAACCTAACCTAACCTAACCTAACCTAACCTAACCTAACCTAACCTAACCTAACCCAACGCGGGACAGAGGACGCTCTCTATGACCTGACGAGACATATCCGAACCGAGCTCGAAGCTAGAAAATCGGTCATAATTATCTCACTGGACATAGAGGGCGCTTTCGACAACGCCTGGTGGCCGGCTCTAAAGCGTCAACTTCTGACCAGGAAGTGCCCACAAAACCTATACAAGTTAGTAGACTCATACCTCATGGGAAGGAAAATAACGGTAAACTACGCAGGGGCTAAAAGCGAGAGGGCCACTACTAAAGGATGTGTCCAAGGCTCAATCGGTGGACCAACCTTCTGGAACCTCATTCTGGATCCCCTGCTACAAATACTGTCGAGTGAGGACGTCTACTACCAGGCTTTTGCCGACGACGGTGTCCTAGTCTTCTCCGGGAAGTCCATAGTCCAAATGGAAGAAAACGCCAACAATGTGCTAGGTAAAGTTACAGAATGGGGGGAACAAAACAAGTTGAATTTCGCAGCACACAAGACCAACGTTATGCTGCTAACGAAAAAACTTAAATTCGACCCCCCCACCATACAAATGTCTGGAACAACACTAGCTATTGTTGACGAAATTAAACTCCTAGGACTCGTAATAGACAAGAACCTTAACTTCAACTCACACGTGAAGGCAGTATCGAAAAAAGCCTCCAATATATACAAACAGCTAGCGTGTGCAGCTAAGGTTACTTGGGGACTCAACAGGGAAATCGTAAGAACCATCTACGTCGCGGTGATTGAACCCATCATCACCTATGGGTCGTGCGCCTGGTCAGAAGCTTCGAAACTTCAAACTAACAAAAAACAATTGGAAGCAATCCAAAGAAGCTTTGCCCAAAAAATCTGCAAAGCATACAGGACAGCATCACTCACTTCAGTGCTGGCTTTGTCAGGGACACTTCCACTGGACCTACGCATACAAGAAAATGCCGCAATGTACGAGGCGAAAAAAGGTATCTCTACCACCTTCCTACCACCAGGAAGACAGCTCGAGAAAAAGGTGAAGTTCCTAGACTTCCCTCACCCAGCTACTCAAATAACAACCGAGTACGAGCTCCTGGAGAACATGGACAGCGACACCGAAGCAACCCTCCAAATTACAGGACCACAAGTCTATACAGATGGCAGTAAAATGGAGGGTAAGGTTGGAGCTGCCCTAACATGGTGGGAGGACGGAAGAGAAACCTCGAACGATCTTTTTAGCCTCGACCAAACTTGTACGGTCTTCCAATCCGAGCTATATGCACTTCACAGAGCGGTCAAGAAGGCAAGGGCGAGCGGTAAAATTATGGTTAACATCTTGAGCGACTCGAGATCCTCGCTCGAATTACTTAACAACCCCAAAGTGCTGCACCCCTTGGCCAAAACCATTAAGGAAGATATAGCTCAGATAAGAAAAGAGGGAAGGCAGGTGAGGCTTTTCTGGTTAAGAGCTCACGTAGGGACTCCAGGGAACGAAAGAGCAGATGAGTTGGCAAAAACAGCAGCCTCAAAACCAACGCCACACCCCGACTACGCGGAGGTACCACTCTCCTACGTCAGGAAAACAATCCGTAGAGAAACTGTCCAGAAATGGCAGGATCGCTACGATAGCTCCGAAACTGGCTCGGTCACAAAAGTGTTTCTCCCGGATGTGGATAAGGCATATCGGATAGTGCGAGAAGCAAAACCGAACCATTTTCAGACTCAAATCCTGACAGGCCACGGTGGCTTTGGAGAGTACCTTCACCGGTTTAACCTCAGGTACAGCCCGGGCTGCGAGTGCGACATCACCGTAAACGAGTCGGTATGGCATCTACTGCTCGAATGTCCCCGCTTCCAAATAAAACGCCATAACTTAACCCAATCTCTTGACACGACACTTACACAAGCCACACTACACTCACTGTTGGAATGTAAAAAATCCAGATACCAACTGCTGGATTTTATGGGATATATTGCCGAAGCAGCTTCACGCCGCAACAGCACCCTAAACGTTCCAACTCCAACATCACCACTACCACAAACCAACACACAACAACAAACTAACATGCCTTTACTGACGCAAAAAGACGAGAAAACCCTAGATATATTAAGCTTGGCTCACCCGGGTCGACCTGGTATAAGGCTTAGAGGAGTAGCGCTGTTCATGGACAACAACACAGAGTGTCTTGGAATAGCCTACTGCAGTGCCTTAGCAAAAAACAGGGTAACCATCTCTCCAGGTCTCGGAGCTCTTATAAACGGTAGCACGCGCAAGATCACCATGCGGCGCAAAGTGTTCGACCAACTTCCCACGGTGAAAGTCGAAAACAACACGTGCAGACTAGTGCGGAAAGACAACAAAGTCATCGCACTGTTCTGCGCTGGTTATGACATCACCGAGTTCGAGCAAATGTGTGCAGTACTGACGTGTATAGGGAACCGAGCATCACCTGAGACTTCTCCTCGAAAGATCAGCGTGGACGCCATGACCGTAGAGTACATCTCAGGGGAAACAAAGGACTACGAAGGAGTTCTCCTGGCCTCAAAATACCACGAACTTGTGGTGTACGAGGACAGGGGCCAGAGCCTGAGTTACCTTCTGACCAAACCCCCCGACCATGACGTATCACGTGTCCCCACAGACCACTGGGACCACCCCGTCCTAAACCCGAATGCAAGTGGGTCAGAACGTCTCCAGCAAAGGGTACAAGCGGCGAGAGTAGAGGCTCAGAGTTCTAAAAACATTGGCAACAGAACCAACTTCTCGTCGATGTTATCCACCCTAGGCAAAGCCTTCCAGGCGATACCGAACAAAATTTCCAAAAAGCTCCAAAACCTTAAAAGAACTAAGTCAGCGGAGAAGGCGGTGGAAGACTTCTTAAAACCAGCCCCGCGTCAAAAGTCGGAACCCCCCCTTCTGCCCCGTACACGTGCAGACAAGGGACAGGTAGAGAGTCCGAAGTTCATAGCGGCCAACGAACCACAGGATCACATGATAAACGCATTCATGGAATTTGTAGCAATAACCAAGGCAACCCTCAAAGTAAACACGGACGCTTGTGAAAAAATCATCCAGGCGTACCGCCGGGACACAATTGGCCTGCTACAAGTTCTGTTAAGCGAAGCTGGGGCGGCGATCTACGACAACGACAACGCAAAAGTCCTAGCGGGCAGCATGTCGGGGTCGTACATGACAGCTTACAGCAACACGTGCGGTTTTGTGGTAGCTGATGAGGACAGAGCCAGAAGTGAAGGAGTTTCTATCTTCAGAACACCACCCGGAGACCCAATTGTGGTGGTCGCCAAGTGCACCAGGGTGATGCTGGACGACAGGATACTCAAAATGGCGCAAACCATAGCGGGTAACCTGTTCGAAGGAGGACGCCCGGATCACTGGACGAAACCCACAATTGCCTGGATCAACGGAGTCCCTGGATGCGGCAAAACAACCTGGGTGGTTTCCGAATTTGACGCGGAAAAGGATATAGTAGTCACCACCACCACAGGGGCAGCAAAAGACCTGAGGGATAAACTGGAGCCTAAAATTGGCGAAAGAGTCAAATCACGAGTGCGCACTATGGCATCCCTACTTGTCAATGGTATTCATGAAGGTGAATCGTGTACACGCCTTATGGTGGACGAAGCCTTAATGAACCATTTCGGATCCATAGTGCTGGCAATTCAAGTAGCCCAAGCCAGTGAAGCTCTTCTCATAGGGGACAACAACCAACTCCCCTACATTGACCGGAATAACCTCTTCCCGCTGAAATACAACAGACCAAATCCTGTCCTAAACATCACCAAAGAACTCCTGTGTACGTACAGGAACCCAATGGATGTAGCATATGCCCTCAATGAGATCTACAGTGGCATATACTCGTCCAAGACTCTCATCAAATCCCTAGCGCTGAAAAGGTACACCGGCTCGATGATTCCGAAGTCAAACGGCACCCTCTATCTCGTTCACACCCAAGCTGAGAAAGCAGAGCTTATCAGCCAAGGCTATGGAACCGAACCGGAATCTCGAACTCTAACCATCCACGAAGCGCAGGGATTAACTTATGAGACAGTGGTTGTTGTGCGTACAACATCCAAGTCATCCAACCTTCTTCAAAGCGTCCCTCATGCCGTCGTCGCACTCTCCAGGCACACGAAAAGCTGCACCTACTACACCGACAGCACTACAGATGATGCAACCGCTCGTCTGGTACTGCGTGCGGAGAATGCGACGACGTCAAGAATAGTGGACTACAACCTCAAAATGGCAATAAGGCGCGGCGACATTCCCATCCGGAAACAACTTCTCCAGGTCTCGCGGGAATTACGGACAGCCCCGACGCGCTTGCCGAAGTAAGTTATAAAAAGAAAAAAAACATCACTGGTTTTTCGTCTTGGTGGCATAGCAAATTGTTAAATATAATATAATAATACCTAAAATAAGAATCTGTTTTTAGTTCTACGCTACACCTACCACCTACCATAATAAAAAAAAATGTAATAGTTAGTAAGTAACATTAAAATAAAAAAAAAATAATAATAAAAAAAAAAAAACAGTTTTACATATATAAAAAAAATATATATATAAAAATAATAATAAAAAAAAAAAAAAACAAAATTAAAAAAAAAAAAAAAAAAAAAAAAATATATAAAAAAAAAAAAAAAAAACATAATTGAATAAAAATAAAAATAAAAAAACTGACGATGTGAAAGTATACTTACATATATAAATATTTTACTATACTAAGACACAAATGTATTGTTATTTGTATTTATTTTATCATAAAAACTAACACTAGAATAAGGAAACTACCCTACAGCTGTGAAATGACTTATTTATATTTTTCACATATCTTCTAAATTATTTTGTTACTTTTAGTAGTTTTTAAAACGCGGAGCTCACTGATTTCAGTGTATATTTATAAGCTTTTAACATACAAAATAATAAAATAAAAACAAACTCAAAAAAGTGCGGACCAAGTGTCTGCAGGCTGACGTTTCATTTAATAAAAAAAAAAAAAAAAAAAAAACCTAACCTAACCTAACCTAACCTAACCTAACCTAACCTAACCTAACCTAACCTAACCTAACCTAACCTAACCTAACCTAACCTAACCTAACCTAACCTAACCTAACCTAACCTAACCTAACCTAACCTAACCTAACCTAACCTAACCTAACCTAACCTAACCTAACCTAACCTAACCTAACCTAACCTAACCTAACCTAACCTAACCTAACCTAACCTAACCTAACCTAACCTAACCTAACCTAACCTAACCTAACCTAACCTAACCTAACCTAACCTAACCTAACCTAACCTAACCTAACCTAACCTAACCTAACCTAACCTAACCTAACCTAACCTAACCCTCTTAAAAACGTACTTCAAACAACCCACAGTGACGGCATTCGCCCAGTCAAGGCGACCAGACTCTCGAAGGGTAAAGTAAAACTCACATTCAACAGCCTGGAGAGTGCCACAGCTGCCGAGCGGAGGATCAGGGAGGCTCCCCCGTCCTCCGGTCTGCGTGCGGAAAAGGAGCGTAAGCTCAGCCCCATGATAATCATCAAGGGAATTCACAAATCCCACGAGGAGCGTAGCCTTGTGGAACTAATAATCAACCAAAATCTGGACACAAACATTTTTAATCCCAATGATATTAAGCTACTATTCACTAGACGCAACAGGAACCTTGACCTGTACAATGTGGTCTTGAGAACTTCTCCCCAGGCGTGGCGGGCCCTTGTCGCCCTGCGCAAGGTAAACATCGGATTTTCTTTCGTGCATGTCGAGGACTTCTCCCCCTTCAAACAATGCCGTAGATGCCACGGCTTCGGCCATACGGCGGGCACCTGCAAGGGCCAGGAATTGTGTCACCAGTGCGGCAGCCCTGAACATGGCGCCTCAGAGTGTGCGATGGGGGGGGAGTCCCCGAGATGCGCAAACTGCACCAGATTTAACACCATCAACGGCGGAAGGAGGGAAAATTTTAAACCACTTAATACTAACCACTCTTCTTTTGATAGCAGATGCCCCAGAATGGCGGCGATGCTTGAACGTATAAAAGATAAAATAGATTATGGCCAATAACCATTCTGACGGCTCTTCTATGCCCAATCTTCCCTCCTCCCCCCCGTCTCCTAATACTATTGTTAACCCCCCCACCTCTCTTTTTGTGCGCACCAATTTCATCCAGGTCAACACGGACAGATGCTTTAAAAGCTTCTGCCAGCTCGGTCACTACCTACAGAATAACCGTTCAATTCAGGTCGCTATCATCGCCGAACCATACACGGGAAAGACCAAGGTAGCTAAGGGCATCTCGGGGTTTACCACGTACCAATGCCCAGTACAGAATCAAACAATCAGAGCGGTATTATACATTCGGGACAACTTTGCGGTTAAATACAGAGCGGTGCTGGTCACGCAGTGCTCGTCTCCGGACTTGGCCACCGTGTTACTTTCAGCCGGTGATCGCAACCTCCTAATCTCCTCGGTCTACGCCCATAAGGACGGTGACCTCCCTCCATACCTGGACCTCCTGTCATCCGCCCACCGCTTGTATGACTCTACGACCCCCCACCTCATTGCAGGGGATTTCAACGCATGGCACCCCACATGGGACAGCCATAATAGATGTAACGCGCGGGGCACGGAAGTTGCGGACTACATCATCCAAAACAACCTCTTATGTCACAATGACGGTTCGGCTACTTTTGAATGTGTCACTCACCAGCAGGCTCGGCAAAGCGCCATAGACCTGACCATTACCTCCATACACCTCCCCGTAACAGACTGGCATGTAGATGACAGCATTATGCCAAACAACCAGCACGCAGCACTCCTTTTCACAGCAGGCTCTTCCTCCGCCTCGGACTTATCAAACCCAGCCCCCTTCACCACGCGCAGATTCTCCACCAGAGGCAATGTGGACTGGGGAACTTTCAGATCCTTACTCTCCGCTAAGATGTTGGAGTCTGACATTTCCCCAGACTACATATCCCATATAAACGAAACAGAACTAGAAGAGTGCATCCGCACTCTCACCTCCCTTATCCACCAGGCTGCGGGTGAGGCCTTCAAGTCTCACGACAGCTCGGGTTACGGCAAACGGCTGGGCTCCAAGCCCTTTTGGTCAGCCGACCTGGATGTCCTACAGAACAAGCTTAATCAGGCAAAGAGAGCGGTTCGCACGTTACAGGCCAACAACTCCCCACAGGACTTATTTACGGACGCACTGTCGGCTCTGTCTGAAGCCAAAACGAAGCTCTCTGAAGGCATCCGGAAGGCCTCTAGTAGTAGCTTCAGGGAATTCTGCAACTCACAGTCGGCGGAAAAGGTATGGGCTATCACCAACCCTGTTTTGAAGGCGGGTAAGCCCAGGCCACCCCCCTCCACTATACGCACGAGCGATGGCGGACACACCACCGACAGCGCCGACACAGCGCAGGCCCTTCTAGCCCACTTTTACCCACCCGACCCCCCGGAAGAGGACACACCCCAGCAGGCGGGGCTGCGCAGGAACTGCGCGACCCCTCCCAGCTCCGCTGACGACCCACCGTTCACGCAGGATGAGGTCCTGGAAGCCATCGCGGCCATCTCACCTAAAAAGGCCCCCGGGCACGACGGACTCACCTCGGACATATGCATCACGGTATTCAAATGTTTCCCTGACATCATCACAACCCTGGCCAACAGGTGCTTGCAACTAGGGTATTTTCCAGTTTTCTGGAAGTTGGCCATTCTTCGCATAATCCCCAAGCCGGGATCGCTTTCCCCATCTGACCCTAAAGCCAACAGGCCAATTGGCCTAGTCCCCGTCTTCGGCAAAATGCTGGAGAAGCTCCTCACTGAACGCCTCCTGCACGCGGCCTCCACTAGTGATCACCTCAACAATAGGCAATATGGATTCAGGAAAAACACCTCCACGGCACATGCTCTTCTGGACGCGATCAAAGACATCAAGACAAACAAATCTATGGGGCTCCACACCATCGCAGTCTCCTTGGACATTCAGTCGGCGTTCGACAGGGCCTGGTGGCCTGCCATACTCGACAGGCTCAAACGTTCCAATTGTCCCCGCAATATATTCAAAACACTGGCCAATTACCTAACGCCCAGATCGGTTATCTTGAACCACGCGGGTTACACGGCTTCGTGCCACACACAGCGGGGGTGCGTGCAGGGTTCTGCGTGTGGCCCCGCTCTGTGGAACTGCGTGCTGGACGACCTGCTGGACCTAACATTCCCGGAGGGCTGCCGGTTGCAGGCGTACGCGGATGACGTTCTTTTGGTTGCGTCCGCCAAGAGCATACCCCTGCTGCAGGAGAGGGTGTGCGCAGCCCTGGAGACCATCGCGGCTTGGGGAAGAGGGGTCAAACTTTTCTTCGGACCCGGTAAAACTAAGGCGATTGCTTTCACTCCCAGCGCGGCCAAAGCGGTGATTCGCATGGACGGCGTCCACATCAAATTTAGCCCAAACTTTACCATCCTCGGGGTGGTCATCGATAACCGACTGAACTTCAAATCCCATGTCAAACACGCCATTAATAAAGCTAAGTCCATATTCAACAGGCTCTGTGTGTTCGTCCGCCCCACCTGGGGACTTCACTCAGAAAACGTCAAAGCCATTTATAAATATGTCATCGTTCCCATTGTTTCGTACGCGGCTGGGGTTTGGGGACACGTCGCGGAAAAAGTCTACGTAAGACGGGCCCTTATTTCTCTGCAGAGGGGCTTCGCAATCCGTATTATCAGAGGCTACCGAACTGTTTCGGCGAACGCGGCAATCGCCATCGCGGGTCTCCTCCCCCTGGATTTGGACATCCTTAGGATCAGGGAAAACGAGTTGGCCCGAGTGACTGGCGTTACGACTCGTTTACCCTCCGATGTACCATACGAATTCCCAACTCCCATTGCACAGCTGCTCCATCCAGCGGAGCGCATTTCGGTAAGATTCCAACAGGCTCCCACCCAGGACGAAGTGGACGGGGCCTGCACAGCCAGGTGCGTGCAGATATTCACAGACGGCAGTAAGTCCGAAACCGGCGAGGTGGGCGCCGCTTGCGTCAGAGTCAACCCGGACGCGAGAGCCCGGGATAGAGTGAAACACTACAAATATAAACTGCACAACGCGTGCACCGTCTTTCAGGCGGAATTGTACGCATTATATCGGGCTTGCCTCATAGTCGTGAGCGAGGGACACCCGGAAGCGCTGATCCTCTCCGACTCCAGATCGGCCCTGGAAGCCCTGGGCTCCAGAAGCAGCACCACTCCGTTAGTGTCCCTCATTCATGGTATCGTGGCCGATCACACCAATAACACGTCAGGCGGCATCTCATTTTGCTGGGTCAAAGGACACGCCGGCATCCCGGGCAACGAGCTGGCGGACGAGGCCGCGAGGAGCGCGGCGTCCTCCCACTCCGTCCCGGCATACACGCATTTCCCCATCTCGTACGTAAAATTTCACTCCTCGCGCTCCGCCTACGCGGCGTGGGAAGACAGGTACACGAGGGCCGGTCAGGGGGCGTACACCAGGACCCTCCTTCCCACCCCAAGGGCTTGCCTGGATCTGGCTACCTCTTTACCGCACGACTTTCATCTCACTCAATTTATTACGGCTCACGGCGCCCACCTCTCTTACTTACACAGATTTCATATTGCACCAACGGACTGCTGCCCTTGCGACCGCGTCTCTCCCCAAACTCCACGTCACTTAGTTGAGGATTGTCTCCGCTTCGCCTACATCCGTCAGGATTACCTGTCGGCTCTGCCCTATAACATTGATATCGCTTCCCCATTTCACCTCCCAGACATTATGAGCGCGAAGCATTCGACTTCCATTCTTAAGAGCTTCGCAAAGCTTGTTACGGACATTTTCTCCAAACTCAAGTCGTTCAACAATCTTTCTCCATGATGTCCCATCCCTTCATCCTAGTATCTATTTATGTATTTCATTTATGTTATTTTACTGTAAATCTGCTGATTTCTATTATAAAAACAAAAAAAAAACTCATGAGAACTTATATATTTTCACGGACCTGCAACCGGGCGGGCGCGCCCGCTCGACCGTTGGTCTGCCGCTGGTCGCGCGGGCGCGCCCGCCCGACATTCTTGTATTATTATCACTGTTGCCACGATAACTGCTATGGCTGGACGAGCGCGCCCGCGCTACCGGTGGCGCGGTCGCGCCCGCCAGGTTGGACATTGTGTGACTCTATCGTTTTTTTTTTTTTTAAATATATTAATATGCTTTTGTTTTAAACGCAACTGTGCGGGCGTACCCGCGAGACCACCGCGGGCCTCGCGGGTGCACCCGCACAGCACTGTCATGTCACTATAATGCTTGGAGCCTGACCGGGCGGCGACCCCCCGCGACTGTCGTTTCCTCGCGGCTGCTCCGGCCACCGGTCGCGGGGCCGCG
>CATIXG010000022.1:0-69765 GCA_949710035.1 Crambus lathoniellus
GGTGAGAGGATGTTCAGTACCCCTAGTGTAAGTTTTTATGTAAAACAAACGCAAACTATCGCGATTCCGTATTTATGTCAATTTGTATGAAAATTGTATAAGCGCCTCTAGCGGCGAGTAGTGGAAGTAAAAACAGCGAGTGTATTGACAGAGCGCTAACTATCATCTAATAGTATCCAATTTTTGACAAGAAACTTACACTCGGGGTTCAGATCCAACTTCCATTACTACTATAACTCGTTCAGATTGAAAATGGCGTCGTTCAGCTGTCAAACATGGAACGAGAAGGTGAGAGCTGATACAGTCCACAGCTTTGTTCAGTCAAGGAATTAAACTAGAGACGAAGGAGACTACGTGTGGAACGGGAAGGTGAAAGCTGATACAGTCAACAGCTTTGTTCAGTAGGAATTAAATTGGAGAGAGACTAAGGAGGCCGTCTACGTATGGAACGGGAAGGTGAGAGGATGTTCAGATCCAACTTCCATTAGGTACTAACATAACTCGGTCAGATTGAAAATGGCGTCGCTCAGCTGTCAAACATGGAACGAGAAGGTGAGAGCTGCTAATACAGTCCATAGCTTTGTTCAGTAGGAATTAAATTGGAGACGAAGGAGACTACGTGTGGAACGGGAAAGTGAGAGGATGTTCAGATCCAACTTCGATTACTACTATAACTCGGTCAGATTGAAAATGGCGTCGCTCAGCTGTCAAACATGGAACGGAAAGGTGAGAGCTGATACAGTCCACAGCTTTTTTCAGTCAAGGAATTAAATTGGAAACGAAGGAGACCGTCTACGTGTGGAACGGGAAGGTAAGAGCTGATACAGTCCATATAGCTTTGTGAAGGAAGGCGCCGCTGTACTGGACGACGACGACGTGTTCGTGCTCGAGGCCAGGGGACCGTCTACGTGTGGGACGGAATTGTGAGAGGATGAGATTTAAATTATTTTTATACATTCACAATGCAATAGGGGATCGGACTGTTATTGATATGTAAATATTTAATAGTAATGTTGAGGCAGGATGTTTCGCCAGATATTCAGCGAAAAGGGAAGTACTTCCTCCGAGCTAGGTGTCTGTGCTCGGGGACCGCGGCCCAACTGTTAGTAGTTGGAAATTGTATTTATGCGACGCATCTGATAAACTCTTTAGCGCGATTCGTGTTTCCATACAATTCTTCAGTTCTGTCTTGACGTAGTGTGTGACGTCAGGCTTGCGCGTCGAAGTTTACATTCGTACTTTTCGCTGATCCTGCATTTCTTCAATACTCGACGTCTTGCTTATGTTGCGATGTGAGTGCGTCGCTACAGTAACATTCAAAAATATAACATTGAATGATAACAAAAGTAAAAAAAATAATATTCAAAATGTTGATTAAATAAGGAAGTTATGAGCTGCTGCATTGTGAAAAACTGTCTCTAGCTATCTCTTTCTAAAACGAAATTTTGTATGGCGGGAGTATGGCACTAAGCACATCTGACGTCAGATGTGCTTAGCGCTGTCCTTGTCTATTAATGAAGTTTGATGCGCTATATCTCCGAAAATATAGAAAATATTTTAAAATAAATACCTGTGTCGTGTTTCTGATATTAATAAAAACTTTTTTAACATATAAAAAAATCAGTCCGATCCCCTAGTGACAGTAAAAGACCACGAGCCCTATAAGTAGCTTTGCGTGTCCCGCCTGAAAGCTACTTATAGGGCTCGTGGTTTTTTACTATCACATTTTTCCTATGGGTATAACTCGGTCAGATTGAAAATGGCGTCGCTCAGCTGTCAAACATGGAACGAGAAGGTGAGAGCTGATACAGTCCACAGTTTAGTTCAGTCAAGGAATTAAACTAAGACGAAGGAGACTACGTGTGCAACGGGAAAGTGAGAGCTGATACAGTCCACAGCCACAAAATAAAGCGCCGCGTACTTACTTTGTGACATAGCTTTGTTTGTCAAACTAGATACGAAGGAGACTACGTGTGGAACGGGAAGGTGAGAGGATGTTCAGATCCAACTTCCATTAGTACTATAACTCGGTCAGATTGAAAATGGCGTCGCTCAGCTGTCAAACATCGAACGAGAAGAAATATCTGAATATCAGAAGGTGAGAAATGCTAATACAGTCCACAGCTTTGTTCAGTCAAGGAATTAAATTGGAAACGAAGAAAACCGTCTACGTGTGGAACGACAAGGTGAGAGCTGCTACCAAAGAGCTTAGACTAAATACTTTTTTGTAGACTGTGGCTGTCTTCCGTCTCACCTACTATTTGAAACAAAACGTATGGTCATATGCATGAAGCTCGACTTAATACTGAGGTAACTGGAGAGTGCAGTACGAACAATTTTTTGAATACCACAAATAACACAGTGGCTGTCTTCCGTCTCACCTACACTTTAAAAAAATACGTATGGTCATATGAGACAGCTGACAGCCACTACATACATAAATGTCAAATTTGCTGGCGACACTTTTTTATTCAGGGTGAGAGCTCCAGTTACCTCAGTCAAACTTCATGGTCATATGGGACAACCACAGCCTTCTCTATCGTGTAGAAGACGATAGAGCAGACTGTGGGGACAACAGACCGCCACTACATAGTTAAATGTCAAATTTGCGGGGTACACTTTTTATTCAGGCAGAAAACCCCAGTTTCCTTGTAGAATCTCCTTTGCTGCTACAGTCCACAGCTTTGTTCAGTCAAGGAATTAAACTAAGACGAAGGAGACTACGTGTGGAACGGGAAGGCGAGAGCTGATACAGTCCACAGCTTTGTTCAGCCAAGGAAATAAACTAGGAATTAAATTTCAACAACTGTGTGCTCCCTCTTCATAGCGGTGATCGGTCAAAGGAAAGGTGTAGGCTGTGGCGAGAGAGTGTCAACCTTCCTGTCCCGTTTGTTCCACCGTCTGAGACCCTCCCGCCTGGACACGAGCTACCATGGTGTACGGGACCGGCCGTTTATGAGCGGTAGCAGCCCCGGTGTACATTAACTGTGCAGAGACGAAGGGGTTCCGGACGGTGAGGAAAACCACTGATTGTTGATGCTTGTTCGGGCAGAGTGACTTTATTGTTCTTCTTATAATGTCTGGATGCGAATGAATCTTAATGCGAGGGCACGCGATATTTATAGCGACTCTAATTGTTTCCGCGTATTTTCTCACAAAAGAATTCAAGGAATTGGCTTACACGCGCAACGCTAAATCAGTTCTCGGAATTGTGGCAGTCCGCGTGTAAGGGAGTTCCGAGATGTGCCGCTAGAGGCGCGGATGTGCTAGAAGAGCATATCCCGAGTGAGCGAGATAGCGAATCGGACCTTAGGTACGTCGAGGCAATACCGTATCGAGAGCCCTTTGCATTTTACAAATTATTTTAACATTATAAACGATCTATATACAACACAAATAAAACTTATCTAATTTATCCACACTTCGCTCGTCCGTGACCGCGATCGGACACGTTATAGTTAACCTCCGTTACAACTCGTCCTTGTACTAGTGAAAGCTAGTTCCCATAACGCAGGAACTTTTACTACATAACAGTGAATAGTGCAAAAGTGAATAAGTATTACAATTTATCAATTTAAATCAAAGACAAAGTGTAATTAAACGTTAAAGTGCCGTTTATAGCATCGGAGTACATCAGTTTTCTGCCTACCTACTTCTTACGATATTGCACCAGTTTCTTCGAAATCACCATGAATCCAGCCAGGACACCACCTAAAACTACAGGATCGCACCCTGATTTGTCCCGACTCAACGACCCGCAGAATTATAACAGCTCGTCATCGTCAATGACACTTAGAAAGAGGAAACAAAGAGAGGATGATTTTAGCGATGCCCTCGATAACTTTCGCTCTGAGATAATGTCCGAAATTAAATCTACATTAAATGATTTCTTTCGTAACCAAAACGACACACTAACAAAACTTACCGAAGATGTTAAGCACTTTTGCGACGAAATAAAAACTATAAAGGAAACCCAGGAAAAAATTACCTTAGAATTTACCAGGATGCAACCTGCGATGCGAGTTTAATAACCTGAAAAAAGACACGGATTCTAAAATCCTCTCCTTAGAAAAAAGTCTGGCCGAATCTACCTCAACCATTCACCATTTAAATGCTAAGTTTCAAATGAGTGAGCAGCAAGGACGTTGCAACAACCTTGAAATATCAGGTGTGCCATTAATGAAAGGCGAAAATCTCGTTAATATTATTACAACCCTTTCAGTCAAGATCGGTGTATCCTTAGATAAGTTAGACATTGACTACATCAAGCGGGTACGTCGATTTTCTACTCAAAACGGCGACAACCAGTCCTCCCTAAGCAGTTTGATTCCAAACATCATCGTACGATTCACACAACGCAAGAAAAAGCAGGACTTCTTAGCAGCTGTACGAGCCCGGAGAGGAATTACTTCCGCTGATCTAGACATCAATGGGCCCGCAAAGCCAGTGTTCGTCAATGACCATTTAACACCGCAGAATAAGTTACTGCACCGACAAGTGCGCCTCCTCGCCAAGGAAAACAACTTTAAGTTTGTGTGGTTGAATGATAGTAGAATATTTGTTCGTAAGTCCGAAACAACAAAACCTATTTTAATTAACTCCAATGAGGACCTCTCAAAAATAAAGTGACTTAAAATAACTCATTTATTAACTGGTACTACCATATCCAAATTTAGTAAGTCAAAAAATATATTTCTATTTGTATGTTTCATTTATCTATATTACTCAATTCACTGCATGCTCAACATTTGTAAGCTGTGTATTTTTTTGTGGTGTTTTGTTTTGTTTCAATTATTTATACTCAAAGGTCTTATAATTTTTGTTCAGTATCACAACTCAAAAATGGTAATTAGGTTTATGACACAATCTGTAAGTTGTAATTGTAAGAGGGGGGTAATTGTTCTGTCAATAAATAACCACTCACTAAAGCATGTTTGTATAATTTGTCACAATAATTTTAATAATAATACCTTAACAGCTATGTCTTATAGAACACTGATAATATACATAAATTTATCTCACTTTAAATTTCACAAGAACAAATTACTATCACTATCTCATCATGTTTTACTATTTAACACATATCACTATTTTAATTCATATAAATTAAACACATATAAAGTCCGTCTCACACCTGTCAAATATTTATCCTTATCTAAGATTTTATTGCACAACAAGTATTATGCTTTGCAAAACAACTTATTTTTTGTACTTATACAATCAACGTGTATTATTTTCACTCATTGTTGGTGCGGCGCTCGGCACGCTTATAAATCTAACTACTTGTGTATATATTTACACTCCTTACTGAATTATAACAATGTGTTCTTCTAACATATCTATTTATTATCAGAACGTGAGGGGTCTGCGAACTAAATCACAAGATTTTTACTCGAACGTACTGAAGCATAACTATGACGTAATCTGCTTAACTGAGTCCTGGCTCATGGATGGTTTTTTCAGTTCAGAGTATTTTGACTCCCGCTATGAGGTATTTCGTTGTGATCGTGAACAAGTAATAAGCGGTTGTACGCGCGGCGGTGGCGTAATAGTTGCAGTACGACGCGCTCTCTGTCCCACACTGCACGCTGAATGGCGCGTGACCGCACCCTTCGAAGAGGTTTGTATCACGATTCCCATGACGTCCTCTGTACGCCTAGACTCGTCGACTACTGCTATGACCAACACTCCTAACTTGTTTATTATCTGTACTTATGTGCCCCACGGCCGCGCGCATGCCGAACGACTTGAAACTTTTTACAATAAAGTAAACAATATTATAGATTCACACTCTAATGATACGTTTTTGATACTGGGCGATTTTAATGTTTCAAACGCGGAATGGTATTATGATCAGGATATTGACAGCATGAACCTACATTGTAATGAAAATAATTTAGCGATTCTAACAGCAAACTTTATGAACTTTTCGTCCTTATATCAGTTTAACTCGGAATTTAATAGCAATCATAAACTTCTAGATCTAATTTTCTGTAATACTCATTGTAAGGTAACTTTTTGTCATTTACCGCTATCTAAAGAAGACTATCGACACCACAAATCTCTCGAAATAAATTTAACCCTAAATATACCTTTGTCGCTTAAACCAAACCCTATAATTAGAAAAATGTTTTTTAAATCCGACTTTGAGTGTATTAAAAAAGAACTACTTTTAATTGACTGGGAGGAAAAATTTTCCAAATTAGAAAACGTGAACGACATGACGGCTTATTTTTACGATTACTTAAATAAATTAATTGATAAATACGTACCTAGTCGAATAATGTACTCCAATTCAAGATACCCGCCCTGGTATACAAAGTCACTCATAAAATTAGATAGAGAGAAAAGGAAATATCACAAGAAATGGAAGCTATATAACAACCTAAATTACTATAATACATTTTCTAGCTTGAGAAAACGTTTTCACAAACTAGAACGGGAAGTTCACGATAGTTACAAAGAATACGCTGAGAATATGATAAAAACTAATCCTAACTACCTCTGGACATACGTTAAAAATAAAAAATGCGGCTTTAATGACTTGCCTAATAAAATGTTATACCAGGGTGAAACGTTGTCGGAGGGAAAAGAAATTTGTGATGCGTTCAACTCATATTTTAACTCAGTTTTCATTGACACTCCCAGTCAATCATCCACTTTACCTGACGTTGCATCTAATGAAGGTTATCTAAACATACACTCGTTAGTCATCGAACCAGACACGATACTTAAGGAACTTGAAGGTATAGATGTACGTAAGGGGGCCGGGTCCGATGGCATACACCCATTGATCATATCCAAATGTGCAAACGAATTATTAAAACCCATTTCGTACATTTATAATTTCTCTCTTCGTACTGGAACATTTCCTGATATTTGGAAAAAGGCCTTAATTACACCGATTCCTAAAAACACGAAAAAAGATCAAGTGACAGAGTACAGGCCTATTTCTAAATTATGTACCCTGGGTAAGGTATTTGAAAAACTTGTAACTAAGTTCCTGGCAACTTGTTTTGCAAACATAATTTCACCAGATCAACATGGCTTTGTTAAATCCCGAAGTGTCGAATCAAATATGCTATCTTTTACAGAATTTTTACTTAGCGCTATGGAGAAAAACCTCCAGGTGGATGTCGTATACACCGATTTCTCCAAAGCATTTGACAAAATTAATTATAACATACTTTTAGAGAAGCTTTGGAGGGCCGGTGTGCACGGCAGCCTACTGCGATGGATTGAATCTTACATAAAAAATAGGTCTCAAGCAGTTTGCATCAAAGGTCATTGCTCAGACTATTTAACAATCAAGTCTGGCGTTCCACAGGGCTCCCATCTTGGGCCTGTTTTGTTCACATTATACATTAATGATATGGGCCAACACCTGCCAAACACTCGTCAATTATTCTATGCAGATGATACCAAAATTTTTGCAGTAGTAAAATCAATTAGTGATTGCGCTAGTATCCAATCCGATCTTAATAATCTATCCAAATACTGTCTCGATAATCAACTTTATTTAAATAATGACAAATGTTTCTCTGTCACATATACAAGAAATCGAAAACCTATTATCTATCAATACTCAATCAATAATAAAAATTTATGTCGAGTCAACACTATCCGAGACCTTGGCATTATTATGGATGACAAACTCTCATTTAATAATCACATTGACAAGGTAGTTCAAAGGTCATTAAAACTACTAGGTTTCATTAAAAGGATTGGAAAAGAATTTAAAAAGGCAACCACATTAAAAATCCTATATTTCGCTTTCGTTCGGTCCATACTTGACTTTGGTTGCACAATTTGGAACCCCTCATACGATGTTCATGTTAATAGACTGGAGCAGGTCCAACAAAAGTTTATTAAATTCTTAAATTACAAAACAAACCGCCCAATTTCTTCTTACGCCGAATCAATTGCTCATTATGGTATCTCATCTCTTAAAAATCGTCGTTCTGAATTTGACCTTTGTAACTTATTTAAAATCTTAAATAACCAAATGTTCTGCCCTGATTTATTGCAAAAGGTGAGCTTCATTGCTAAAAGTAAATATCTAACGCGCCCCTCACGAGTCAAGTCATTAAATGACAAGTATGTAAATGTTTTCGTGCCACCCACCGCAAGTAAAAATTATACACGTAATCGTTTCCTAGTAAGAAGTCTAAGTAAATATAATGATACTTATTGTAATCTTGACATGGTTAATTCAGAAGTTGATATTTTCAGTAATTCATTGCCTAAATTTAAGCGTTTAATATGTGCAAACCACAAAAACAACTAGAATAATATTAGACTAAACTAGACTAGATACCATAGAAATATATAGTTTAAATTTTATTATTGTTTTAAGTTTGCGTTCTCAATCTTATTTGACTAATTTTAATAAGGGTTTTTTTTTGTGTTCTTTGTTGAAACTTATCATACACTTAATTACTAACACATTGTTGATGTTCTAACAATAAATTTTTTTTTTGTTAGTTATAACTATTGTCCAAATACCTATATCCTTATCGGCACTATAGGTCTATTATAGCTAGTAAGATATTAATTAAGTACTTTTGTAAAAAAAATGACTGTTTGTTGCCAAAATAAAATAAAATAAAAAAATAAAAATAAATTATCTAAACCTAGCAGAGGGAGTAAAATACACACAAAAATATCATTTTATTATACAACGGTCAACTCAAGGAATTTTATATACATCTTATTTCTAAACACAATAAATCATAATAATCTGTCCCGCACACATGGCCTGCCTGGAAGTCTCTGAATAGACTCCGGACGATGGTCGGCCGCAGTAGGGACAACCTGTCCAAGTGGGGATTCTTGGTCGACGACACGGACTTAGTATGTAGGTGTGGTGCTGTTCCTCAGACGATGGAACATCTGATATCGTGCCCTGCGTGTGCAACCAACTGCACGCGGGAAGACCTAATGGAGGCTACCAATGGTGCTATTCGCGTAGCCGACTTTTGGTCCGACATCGTTTAGGTTTTGGTTTGCTATCAACTCGATAAGAAGAAGAAGATTAAACTATAGACGAAGGAGACTACGTGTGGAACGGGAAGGTGAGAGCTGATACATTCTACAGCTTTGTTCAGTCAAGGAATTGAACTAGAGACGAAGGAGACTACGTGTTGAACGGGAAGGTGAGCTGCTACAGTCCACAGCTAACCACCAATAGATACTGCATTTAGGGTACCCTGACCTCTATAGAGGTCAGTGAGGGCAGCCGACCTTTGCTAAGCATCTATGATTTATCTATTGATCACGCACAATTGTGATGACCACATCTACTGTGTTCCACAGTTTATTGAATCGAAGGTTTCTCATGCAAAAATAAGTAAATTAAAACTAGTCCTACCTTATGGTAAGGGATACTGTCCGTAATCCAGGGGGCTGGTCGCTGTCTTGCCGGCGCGCGCGCGCCTGGCCAAGTAGGTCTTCACCCAACCCCGAGGGGAAACTCTTATAGCTAACACTCTTAAAACTACACAGTGCCCTAATAGACAGCTAAAACTTTCCCGGCGCTTTTCAAAGCGAACACACACGGGTCTCAAGTTCGTACCCCGACCGGAGCCCTAATAGGTGCAACGAAATCTCGGTCCCAATATGGGTAGGTAACTAGCGCGGCACGTCGCTACAGAAACACACGAACTTGTCTCACGGCTGCTTACGGCCAACTGAGTGCCGTGTCGCGCGGGCGGCGGTCGGCGCCGAACCCACGAACGCACGGGAATGAATGAATCACGCGCGGCGTGAACATCCCCCCGTCCCGGACAGTAGCAAACTGTCCGCCAACTCAATCTAAGGGCAGGCGAGAGAGGGTAGCGATCGCTCGCTTCAAAACAGAGTCCCCCACCAGGACCTCGGCAAACCTGGGCACACCATCCGACCCCGGATGAAGCTGAACAATGCGTCCTAAACGCCAGCGGAGGGGCGGCAGGTTTGGATCCTTTACCAACACGAGGTCTCCAGTCTTGGGTGGGGTCGTCCTATCCGACCACTTAACGCGTTGCTGCAAAATGTGCAAATACTCCAGATGCCAACGGCGCCAAAAACTCTGCGTAAGCTGCTGGAGCAATTCAAATCGCGAGAGCCGTCCGGAGGGCACTTCGGAATAAGGATATTCCGGCAAGGCGTTAAGCGGTTTGCCAATCAAAAAATGGCCCGGCGTAAGGGCCTCTAAATCATTCGCGTCCGAAGACAACGGACACAACGGACGCGAGTTGAGGACCGCCTCAACCTTACAAAATACGGTCGCGAGTTCCTCAAACGTGAGGACCGTCTCCCCAATAACGCGACGAAGGTGAGTTTTAGCGGCCTTTACAGTTGCTTCAAAAATCCCTCCCCAGTGGGGGCAGGATGGCGGGGAGTACTGCCATCGTACCCCTCTGCGAGAGAGTGTGGATCCGATCTCAAAATTATTCCTATCCAAAAATTCACAAACTTCCTTTAAATACCTATCGGTGCCCTTGAAATTGGTTCCACAATCGGACCTGATTAACGACGGCATTCCGCGGCGAGACACAAAACGATTCAACGTGGCTACAAAGGCTTCTGTGGTGAGGGCACTAACCACCTCCAGGTGGACCGCTTTAGTGGCCAAACAAACAAATACACACAAGTAAGCCTTTTCCGTTCTAGCATTACGAAGCCGCGATGTCTTAACGGTAAATGGCCCCGCAAAATCCGTTCCAACTCCTGAGAAGGGCATCGATTCGTTCACACGATCGGCAGGCAAATCACCCATCTGGGGCTGCATCGTATCGGCGCGCAAACGATAACACGGGAGACAACGAAAAATAACGGATCGGATTATTCTCCGCGCTGACAAAATCCAGAACTCTCGTTGGAGGAGCGCGGTCAAAGCATTACAACCGGCATGAGCATTCTTTACATGTCGGTCTGTAATCAACAGTCTAACTAACGGTCCATCCTTGGGGAGCAACAAAGGGTGGCGTGATCCGTACGGCAGGTTGGCATGTCTGAGCCTACCTCCGACACGCAGCAATCCGGTACTGTCCAAGAAGGGATTCAACCGCACCAAGGGTCCCTTCAACTTGGACTTACTTGAGCGCAGGGCTTTCAGCTCCGGTTCAAACTCTCGCTGTTGCGTCACTCGCACCCAATGCAACAGAGCGTCTTGCCGCTCTTGTGGGGCGAGGACCGGAGACAACAATTTCTCCTGAGGCTGGCGACAATTTCGCACAAAGCGCCTCATCCAAGCAGTCACGCCGAGCAACTTATCCAAAGAACTGTAGCGGTCTAACAAAAACTCCATCTGCGGAGCCGCCACCGTCTCCACGGCGTGAACACGCATGCCTAGGTCTGGGACTCTGGCCACAGCCGGGGTGGCAGGCCATGAGCGCTCAGGCCGTAACAACCATGATGGACTCCACCATAGGTGGTGGTCCACTAACTCAGGCGCCTCGCAGCCGCGGGAGGCACAATCTGCGGGGTTCAATTCGCCCGGTACGTGGCGCCAAATCAACGGGGCCTTTGAAGTCTGAATTTGTGAGACCCGGTTGGCCACAAAAACCTCAAGGGTGTGGACTGAACTCTTCAGCCAACAAAGGACGACCTGGCTGTCAGACCACGCAAATATCGACTCCAAGTCGACACCGTTTCCCAAGGTGTCGGCAACATGATTGAGTAGCCGTACTAAGAGAGTGGCGCCGGACAACTCCAACTTCGGAATGGTTAGCCTAGTCCGAAGGGGGGCGACCTTACTCTTGGCCGTAACTAAGTGTACGGCGACAACGCCTGCTGCATCCACCGTTCGGATGTAAACGGCTGCCGCGTATCCGCTTTCGGACGCGTCACAAAAGCCGTGCAGGGAGGCTTTAAACTTTCCCGAAGGCAGCATTTGCCTCGGTATACAAACCCGATTGACGTCGGGTAGGGATGACACGAACCTCACCCACTCTCGTAGGAGGCTACCAGAGAGGGGCTCATCCCATGACAATTCCGCAGCCCAGAGCTCCTGTAGGAAGCACTTCATCGAAAACACTACAGGGCTGAGCCAACCGTTCGGATCAAAGGTACGGGCTACAGTGGACAGCACCGTGCGTTTAGTCCAGACCTTTGGGTCTGGCAGTTCCAATCTATATGTGAACAAATCCGGGACTGGTCGATACTGGACTCCCAAAACAGACAGCATGTCTGGAGTCTCCGGATTTTCAAAGAGGAGCGGCTCTTGCTGGTGGTCCTTAGGCAAATCTGCCAATAGGTCCGGTGAGTTAGACAGCCACTTCCGCAACTCATAGCCACCAGCCCTCAAGAGCGCAATCAGCTCATCACGTAAGACGAGAGCCTCATCTAAGCTCGAGGCCCCCGTGCAGATATCGTCGACAAATAAGGCCCCCCCCTCAATAAGAGCAGATGCCCGGGGATAGCGTAGCCGTTCGCGCTCTGCGAGCTCCAAAAGCGAACGGATCGCCACAAA
Source organism: Crambus lathoniellus (assembly GCA_949710035.1). Lineage (NCBI taxonomy): Eukaryota > Metazoa > Arthropoda > Insecta > Lepidoptera > Crambidae > Crambus > Crambus lathoniellus. The sequence continues at coordinate 12,455 of CATIXG010000022.1, forward strand.
GGGGCTCGACCGCAAACCATAAGTGTTGGTGTTCAGCTCGTAAGCCAACATCGGATCCTGGGGATCCTCACGCCAAAGGATGAGCTGGTATCGTCTATCCTCCGGGTGAATCACGGTCTGTCTGAACATCATGCGGATATCGGCCACAAAGACGACAGCGTGCCGGCGGAAGTTGGTCAAAACATCACAGACATCGTGATGCAACTTCGGCCCCGCATGCAGACACTGATTCAACGACACTCCGGTTGATGTGGGCGCTGAACCATCAAAGACCACGCGGATCTTCCCATTGGAAGTCTTCAAAACAGCGTGGTGTGGCAGGAAGTAATGTTCCACATTACGCCAGTCCAACTGCGAGATGGACATGTGCCCAAGGTCCAAATACTCCCGCATGAAGTCTATATACTTCTCCTTGAATGCGGGATCCCTGGCCATCCTACGCTCCATGGACAACAATCTCTTCTCGGCCATCGGTCGGGAGCTCCCTAAAGGAGGGCGAGCCGCCAAGAAGGGCAAGCGGGTAATCAAGCGACCCGAGAGGAGGCGCCCAGTGTTGTTCTGGTAGAACAATTCGCACTCCTCGGCTAACGGATCCAACCGCTTGGCAGTGGGGGGTTCCTCCACCTCCCAAAACTTTTGGAGAACGTCGGACAAAGTAGAACCGACAATGGTCTGGCGGTCTACCGACGGGGTCTCTGGTGTCTGTGGTACCTTTCCCATCACCACATGACCCAGCGACGAGGACAAGGCGACAAGATCGGCTGTCTGCAAAACTCGCTTGCTTCCACACAGTACACGACCGAGGACATCCGCACCAATCAACAAGTGTATTGGGCCCGGTCGGTGGAAGGAAGGATCAGCCAAAGCCAGTCCAGACGTCAGCTCAATCGTGGATGGCGGCACTCGCACTTGCGGGAGTGGTCCAACCACCTTATCAAATACTATCGCCGAAGCACCGATCTTCGGCCTTGGCGCGAAGTGGGGGGAGAAGGAGAACTCAACTCGACCAATCGGATCAGGGATCCGCGAGTCTCCCACCCCCCGTACCGCTTCGTGATGCGGCACAAGCAAAAGACCCAGCTGTCGGACAAGCCACCTGGACATTATGCACCCCTGGGCACCTGAGTCCAAAAGGGCACGCACCGTGACAACATTGCCCTTAGGTCCCCAAACATTCACGGAGGCTGTTGGCAACAGCACAAGCTCCGGAGGGGTGGTTGGGTCCGACAGGGGCGCCATTAAAAATTTTGGGGGGGTACTTGTCCCCCTCGCGCCTGAGTCGGCGCGCCAAATGTGGGACGCTCGTACCGGGCGAGCGGGTCCCAATCGGGTACGTACTGGCCCCGACCAACAGCACTCCTAGGTGCAGGGTAATACCCGTGTGGGGCGTGCCTCGGTACATAGTACCCCAATCGAGGCCTCTCCATTAGGGGGGGGGAGTAGCAAATAGGGCCCGTGCCCATCGCCACCGTGGCGTACTCTTGTGGTACCCCCCTACCCCCGCCCGTGGCGGGGGCGTCTCTCCTATAGTTCCCCCTCTCCGGGGGGGACTGAACGGGGGGGCTAAGCCCCGCCGAATCTCTAGGGGACCGGTTCCGGGCTGCCGGGCCCCCGCCCGTGCGCGAGGAATTCGAACCCCGGTCGCTCCCGGCGTCCTTGCGGTCCAAACAAAGGAGGGGGTGATGCCTCCCTCCGCAAAGACGACAATCCTCGGTCTGGGGACACGCCGACTGCATGTGTCCCCCCAAACACCTATAGCACCATTGGCGCTGTTTCGCAACGGCCCTCCGTCCCTCTGGGCGGAGGCCTCTAAATTTGGCACATTCGTGCACCACGTGCCTATCTCCCCTGCAATACCTGCACCGCTCACTCGGTGCGGGGGGAGGGGACTGCTGGAAGGCAGCATAGCGATTGGTCGGGCGACGGGGCTGTTCCCTCGCCGCCACCATACGACCAACACCTGGAACCGGGGCGGGCTCCAGGTGGTCCGTCACCCTACATTCGTCCTCCAAAAAACGAAGGAGGTCCGCGAAGGGCGGGAGATACGAGGCGCTGTCGCCTCCGTACCTCTGCTCGAAACGCCCCTTCATTTCAGCGGGCAATTTGGCGAGGACTATGTGCAGCAGTATAAAGGACCACTGATCCACCGGCAGGTCCAATCGCCTTAGGGAGTTGACCGCTGACAGTAGCGGGTTCAGCAACTCCCTCCGTAACAGGTGTACCCGCGTGATTCGCGGGAGGGCCAAAATCGTGGCCACGTGGGTGTCCGCCAGTAACCGGACATTCTGGTACCTGCTAACCAGAAGCTGGCGAGCCACCTGGTAGTTGTCGTCACTGATGAGCAGGTGCTGGATCACCGCGCTGGCCTCTCCTCGCAGGGAGGAGCGCAAATAGGCCAACTTCTCACTAGGGGATAAGTCCCGTCGTGAATCCACTAGGCTGTCAAACAGGTTAATGAAGCCCATCCAGGCTGACAGATCCCCATTAAAAGTGGGAATCTCCAGCGTAGGTAATCGGCCTAGCAACGCCGTCGGGGTAGGTTTGACCTCCCCGCTCAAAACCGGCTCCCCCCTCCGAACAGCCAGGGCCCTCTCAGCCGCCTCCGTGAACTGGTCAGCCAGCTCATAGGCCTGGGCTACATCCTGCTCCAGCTGTTCCGACACGGCATCATCAGCTGGGGGGTTCTCCAAATAATGCGCGCGACACTCCATGGCGTGGCGCTCCAGGTCTTGCAGCCGAGCTGCCAGCCCGCCATACCGAGCTAGCAACGCGCCTACCCGGTCGGCTCGGTCTATTAATGTGACCGCACAAGCAAGCCAACGCAAAACTCCTTGGATGCCGGCCCTGGATACGGCGAGCGGATTCGTAGGAGCCATTTATAATCCGTTTTATAAACAAAGCAAACAAAGAAATATAAAAGTGGTAAACATCAACAAAAAAAACAATAGAAATAGGTCGCGTCACGATAATATAAAACACAAGTAATCTGTGCCGGCCGGCGCCTGGTCAATATTGGCCGCCCCGGGTTTGAGTGAACGTTGACAGCTATATGCGTGGTCAGAATTGGCCCCAACGGGGTTCAAGGGTTAAAATTCGGACGACATACACGGACCCTACTAGTTTCATAAATTATTAGCAACTTACCAATTTCAAGGGCTAACAATATAACGGTATAAACAAAACGTATAGGATTAACGGTATGGCATACCTCGCAAATCAACTACTAAACCGTTATCAACAAACGAAAACAAAACTATTTTTAATAATAATACTCGTAATTTAATACTACTAATAATTAAAACTAGTTCCACTTTTTTAACTAGGCAAGCGGACTCGGAACAAACACTAGTATGTGGTACTAATAAACAACACTTTCGAACGAAACTATTCGTCAAATAAACCCGGACACACAAAAAAAAATATACACATCTAGGCGAGTAAACTCGTATCAAATCACTAGTATGTGGTACTAATAAACACACTTTCGAACGAACTATTCGTCAAATAAATCCGGACACACAAAAAAAAATATACACATCTAGGCGAGTAAACTCGTATCAAAACACTAGTATGTGACAACAATTATATAAGTGTCTATCTATTATCGGATCCACCAAGTGAGAAACATTCGCTTCGAGAATTTACTAGAACAATTTCTTAGTACTTCAAATCGTCTCGGGATCTTCAAATACCCTCGAGATTTCAACAAAAAAAAATAATTTTTAGGTACACTTTTTAGGTACGCTTTTTATTTTTACTATGAAATTTTATGTACCTAGTTAATTTTAATATGAAAATTAACTAATTATATCAACTAGGTACGCTCTGCTACCAAAAATATGATCACGCACAATTGTGATGACCACATCTACTGTGTTCCACAGTTTATTGAATCGAAGGTTTCTCATGCAAAAATAAGTAAATTAAAACTAGTCCTACCTTATGGTAAGGGATACTGTCCGTAATCCAGGGGGCTGGTCGCTGTCTTGCCGGCGCGCGCGCGCCTGGCCAAGTAGGTCTTCACCCAACCCCGAGGGGAAACTCTTATAGCTAACACTCTTAAAACTACACAGTGCCCTAATAGACAGCTAAAACTTTCCCGGCGCTTTTCAAAGCGAACACACACGGGTCTCAAGTTCGTACCCCGACCGGAGCCCTAATAGGTGCAACGAAATCTCGGTCCCAATATGGGTAGGTAACTAGCGCGGCACGTCGCTACAGAAACACACGAACTTGTCTCACGGCTGCTTACGGCCAACTGAGTGCCGTGTCGCGCGGGCGGCGGTCGGCGCCGAACCCACGAACGCACGGGAATGAATGAATCACGCGCGGCGTGAACATCTATACTTCTAGACTAATATTATAAATCTCTCGTCGAATCCAGCTCGAATGGGCAGCGTTTGGGAAGCTCCGACATATATTCGCGTCCGAAATACCTCAATGTCTCAAGACGAAAGTCTTTGACCAGTGTGTGTTGCCAGTAATGACCTATGGAAGTGAGACGTAGTCTTTTACTATGGGTCTCATAAGAAGGCTCAAAGTCACCCAGCGAGCAATGGAGAGAGCGATGCTTGGTATTTCCCTGCTCGATCGAATCAGAAATGATGAGATCCGCAGGAGAACTAAAACAACCGACATAGCTCGAAGGATTGCATCATTGAAGTGGCAGTGGGCGGGACACATAGCGCGGAGAACCGATGGCCGTTGGGGCGGAAAGGTTCTCGAATGGCGACCGCGAACCGGACGACGTTCCGTGGGCAGGCCCCCTACAAGGTGGACCGACGATCTGGTGGCGGTCGCGGTGCGCCGCTGGATGCGGGCAGCGCAGGACTGATCGTTGTGGAGATCCTTGGGGGAGGCCTATGCCCAGCAGTGGGCGTCGTTCGGCTGACATGATGATGATGATGAATATTATAAAGAGGAAAGATTTGATTGTTTGTTTGTTTGCATCGAATAGGATCCGAAACTACTGGACCGATTTAGAACATTCTTCCCGAGTGACATAGGCTATATTTTATCCCTATATTCCCACGGAAACGGATACCACGCGATCCTCTAGTCACTGATAAGTGTCAATGCTTGTCAACGTCGTTTCAGTGCTAACCAATGAAGTAGAGTCCGCGCCACGTAACTTGGCGTGTCAGAGAGCGTTGATAGCACTGATCTCTATTATACCACATAGAGGTCAGTGGTTGATAGTCAAAAATAAGCCTTATTTCCATGTCATAATTTAGCTCCAGAAATTGACACGCGCCAAGTTTTGTTGAAAGTTATTGTCTTTGTTATTGAAGTACTTAGCAAATCCAAGAAATTTGTATGTTGTCATGGGTCCGATGTTACGTACATCTCTCGTCCGTCCCTCCCCCCCCCCCCCTTTCCCAACGCCAAAAATTGTGTTATTAAATTAGAACAATGTATGTTTTATGCTGTATCTATGTAGCTTGCTACTTACGGTGATCTGTGTACAGTCCACAGCTTTATACAGTCGAGGAATATTTCCAACCCACCTAGCAAACTGTCACCAAACGAGTGACTAATGTAATGCGTGACGACTCAACATTATTACTTAGTATAAGTACCTAAGTACTTGTTTTTTTAGGAATCCAATGCTGAGGAGAAGGAAGCTGCCTTGAAATTCGTAGAAACAGTTGTAAAGGAGAAGGAAGTGGTGTCTATCGACCAGGGAGAGGAGCCTGAAGAGTTTTGGGAGCATTTGGGTATGTTTCTTTATCTATAGGTCTAGGTATTAGAAAACTCGAAATTACAAAATTCAGCTGGCTGCAACTGGAAAGCTAGTTGTAATATAAAATTGTCCTTAAGGGCCCCACAGACGATCAGTTTGCCTGTCGGCCTAGACCGGATCGGCCGTCTGACGTTCGAGACCTCCATCGGCCACACACTAGACCGGTCATTGCCTGTCGGCAATAGTCGAAAACCGGCTTTGAGCCTGCACACTAGCAGTTGATAGCCGTCAGTTTTAGTATTAGTCTGTAGCAAAGAGCTTAGACTAAATACTGAGGTAACTGGAGAGTGCAGTACTAACACTTTTTTGTGGCACTGTGGCTGTCTTCCGTCTCACCTACACTTTGAAGAAATACGTATGGTCATATGAGACAACTGACAGCCACTACGTACTAAATGTCAAATTTGCGGGGTACACTTTTTTATTCAGGCTGAAAACTCCAATTTCCTTGTACAAACTCCTTGGTCGGTAGTTTCTGTCCGGCCGATAACTGTCAACATTGGCCACGCCCACCAACGGTCACACACAGTTTTAACCTTTTACGTAACTGTGAGTACCTATGTAGCCGATTATGGCCAACTGACAGGCCGTTGCCGACAGGCCAACTGATCGTCTGTGGGGCCCTTAAGGTGTGTATAAAAAAAATCAACTAAATTTATTCAATTTAGATTTGTTTAACAACACTTATGAACGTCAATGAAGCTACGCCATCGGTTCGCAAATCCTACGGCAGGAGACCTTGTTACGAGAAGAACCGGCAAGAAACTCGCCAAGGGCAATTTTTTCCCTGTTTTAATTTATACAGAGTCGTCAAATTTGAAAAATGACCTTCACATTAGTAAGGTTACTTTCCATCACAGTACAAAATACTAAAATTAATTACAAAATTTTTATTTTAAATCTTTTACTTTTTTATTATTGAAAAATGGAAAATGAAGTAAATATTTAGAAAAAATCGACCCGTCTCACAACTAGCTATCCAAATATAGCGTCCCAGTTCCCATCGAAGCTAGTTGTGATGTGAGACGGGTCGATTTTTTCTAGAAACTTTATTTTCCATTTTTCTACAATAATTTTGTTTATTACCTATCTACAATTTTCAACTAAGCAAGGAATCAAATAGTTTTAGTTTAAAGCCCGCTGTACACGTTGGCCCAACCATTGGCCAATACATCGTACGGAAAATATGAGATATTCTTAAAACGTATTTGTTTATAATTGCGACAGTAAATTGTGTATTTACTGGTGCTTCGAGTGAGTGGTGAGTGTTACCAAGTATTCTACCAGTGGCACAATCTTTTCTGTTCCGGTGACAGCGGCGCTATGTACGTCTTACTTTTTTTTGTTGCTATTTAACCGGCCTTGACTTCTAAGACCTTCAGCTGCAAGCAGCGCTATGGTTGGACATCAACTTGACAACAAAATGACATTAAAAAAACACGTTAGTTTCACATTTTGGCCACCGGAACAGAAAAGTTCGTGGCACTGTACATTGACACTTTTGAATTGGAAAAAAAATCAGTCAAATAGACTGATTTTTTTATTGACTTAAAATGTTCATTGAATTAGTAGCAACACGATACAGGTATTTATTTTCAAATATCTTGCATATTTTCAGAGATATAGAGCATCAAACTTTCTAATTAGACAAGGAGAGCGCTATAGAAACGTGACGTCACATTTCTATAGCGCCATATTCTCGCCATACAAAATATCGTTTTAGAAAGAGATAGCTAGAGTCACAATTAAGTAGCTCATAATTCGCTTGTTATAATACAGATTGAATTTCTTTTTTCACATTTGTTATTAGATAAGATAAGATAAGATAAAAATATTCTTTATTCACTTAGACATAATAAATATGTACTTATGAATCGTCAATATTTTCCTACCACCCATTCAAGACTTTTTTAACTGACAAGAAGAATGGGCGCAAGAAACTTGCCAGCGTTTCTTAGTTAGGTAACGACATATACAAAAAAAAACATATCGTTACTAATACAACAATTGCTTAGTATAAAAATACATCATATTAAACAGTGATTATGTTATGTGTTACATCATGACCATGCATTGCGGTCATTCAAATAATCGTCTACTTTATAGTATCCTTTGCTCATCAGCGACTCTTTAATGTAACATTTAAATTTATGCCATGGTAGTTCAATTATATGCTGTGGAACTTTATTAAAAAAGGCTATGCTTTTCCCCAGAAATGAGGCTCTGGATTTTTCTAGCCTAAACTTGGGAACGACAAGTTTATCTTTATTTCTTGTGTTAAAGCGATGAATATCGCTCTGCTTTACAAATGTATTATAATACTTTTTCACATAAATTATATTTTCATAGATGTAATGTCCTGCAACAGTTAAAATGTTTATTTCTTTAAATAGATCTGTTCAGTACACCCCTGCCTATACCGCGGAATCAGCTAGCGCAGTGGAAGCTGGTATTACTAATATAGACTCCGGACAAAAAACTAGGTTTCAGCCGGGATGTAACTGAACAATTGGACTGCGATACACAGCGTTTTAATGTGAAGTAAGGTGAATTTTACATACTGTCTGTGGTCCTGGGCAGTGGAGACAGAGGGCGCGCCCCCTGGTAAATCTTCTTCTTCTGCAGACCTTACCAATTAGTCACCTCACTCACAACACAAATAACAGCGTTCACAAGACACTGGGCGTTTCAACAATAGATACACAATAACACACGGAGGAGCCCCCCGTCAAGATATATATTGCCCCTGCAACAACGCGTGTGGTAGAAAAGGTTATCTTTCACTCAAAACTCCGCGACCAGCCCGGTGGATGGCGTCAAAACCCTGGTCGTACAAAACGGGATCACATAGATAATTTAAGATTTCATTCAAACTCGATATGCCAGGCACATTCAACGCGAGCGATCTCTAACAAATTCAGCAAAATTAATCCGACATCTTGTCACGAGAATTTCAATCCAGTGTCACTGTCAACTTCAAGTGACAGCCAAATGTCAATTTGACGTGACATTAGAGACGCGTTCAGAAACGTCGATCTTTTCCGAACATCCCCCCGCCCCGGACCGTTAAGAACGGTACGTCAATCTACGGGTAATCGGGAGAGCCCACTAACTGCTCTCTTCAAAACCGAATCTCGAACCAAAACCTCAGCAAAACGAGGAACTCCGTCAGTTCCGGGGTAGAGTTTAACAATGCGCCCCCTTCGCCAACATAGGGGCGGCAGGTTAGCATCCTTAATCAACACGAGGTCGCCAGTCTGGGGTGGGGTGGTTTTATCTGTCCACTTCACGCGCTGTTGCAGGATATGCAAATACTCCATCGACCAACGTGCCCAGAAGTTTTGGGACATCTGTTTCAAAAGTTGGTATCGCGACAAACGATGGGATCCTACATCCTGAATCGGATATTCAGGCAACGCCAAAAGGGGCTGTCCGATCAAGAAATGACCTGGGGTCAACGCTTCCAGGTCATTCGGGTCCGAAGACAACGGGCACAAGGGTCGCGAGTTGAGGACGGCCTCAATTTTACAAAATACCGTATCAAGTTCCTCAAACGTGAGAATAGTTTCTCCAATCACGCGACGCAAGTGTGTCTTGGCAGCCTTTACACAAGCTTCAAAAATTCCTCCCCAGGTCGGACAAGCTGGTGGGCTAAACTTCCAGATTATCCCACGCCGGGAGAGGGTGGTTCCAATGTCTATTTTATTATCAACAAAAAACTTAACTACTTCCTTAAGATAATTACACGTTCCCTTATAATTAGTACCACAATCGGAACGTATCAATGTCGGCAGTCCTCTACGGGAAACAAATCTGCTCAAGGCGGCGACAAAGGCTTCGTTAGACAATTCCGAGACAATTTCCAAATGGACAGCCTTGGTGGACAAACACACAAACACGCACAAGTACGCCTTATAGGTTTTAGCATTACGCAGTCTCGAAGCCTTTACAGTAAAGGGACCGGCGAAGTCGGTGGCGACTCCGGCAAAAGCTCTACATTCCGTGACGCGATCAGCAGGCAAATCACCCATCTGGGGCTGCATGGTCGCGGCCTTCAATCGATAACAAGGCAGGCAACGGAAAACCACAGTGCGAATGGCTCGACGAGCAGACAAAATCCAAAATTCACGCTGCAAAATGGCCAACAAAGCATTACAGCCAGCATGTTGTGCATTCACATGGCGATCTGTTATTATCAGTTGAGTCAAATGTCCGGTTTTAGGTAACAAAAGGGGGTGACGAGCTCCATACGGCAGGTTCGCATTTCGAAGTCTACCGCCGACTCGCAAAAGCCCACTCTCGTCCAGGAAGGGATTCAATTGCGATACCGCGCCCTTCAACTTGCGACGGCCTAAACGCAAAATTTCAATCTCGGACTCAAAACTATCAGCTTGTACTCTCCGGACCCAAAACAAGAGCGCGTCCCTACGCTCGTCCGGAGTGAGAACCGACGAATCACGCCTCGCGCGTGGGTTTCTGCAATTGTACACAAAACGTCTGATCCAAGCGGTAACACCAAGCAGCTTCTGTAAGGAGCTGTACCGATCCAACAACAAATCCTTTTCCCCGGCGGGGTTAGTCTCCAGGACGCATGCCCGCATATCAGGAACGGCTACGTTCGACAACGCTGGAGAGGGCGGCCACTCCGACTCAGGCCGCATCAACCACTGTGGGCCCCACCAGAGGGGGTGGTTAATTAGGGTTGGGGCTACACAACCCCGAGACGCACAATCCGCGGGATTCATGGTTCCCGGCACGTGTCTCCAAATCAACTCGATGTCGGAATTACAAATCTGCGACACTCGATTGGCCACAAACACGTCCAAGGTGTGCGCCGGAGCCTTCAACCAACAAAGGACGACCTGACTGTCCGTCCAAGCATAAACCTCTTGTATCTTAATAGATCGACCTAATGTGAGCCATACGTGGTTCAACAAACGCATTAGGAGGGCAGCTCCACACAATTCCAACCTCGGGATCGTATGACGAGTCCGAAGGGGAGCGACTTTGCTTTTCGCTATCACCAGATGCACAGCAACAACTCCGTCAACAGTAACGGTGCGGAGGTACACGGCCGCAGCAAATCCACGTTCGGAGGCATCGGAAAAGCCGTGAAGAGTAACTTTACAATTTTCAGAAGGGAGGAATAGCCTCGGCAAATGCACTTCATTAATCTCGGGGAGGGATGAAACGAAGCTCGACCAATCTCGGAGTAACTCGTCCGAGAGGGGTTCATCCCACGACACACCCGAAGCCCATAACCGTTGCAAGAAACACTTGGCCATAAACAGCACGGGGCAAATCCACCCATTGGGGTCAAAGGTACGTGCGACAGTAGACAATACTAAACGCTTGGTCCAGACTTTCGGTGGTCGTAAATCCACACAATAAGTGAACGTGTCAGAGACCGGTTTGTACTGTACGCCAAGGACGGTCACCACATGGGGATTATCAACATTTTCGAATAGGTGGGGGTCCTGCTGGTGCTCTTCGGGCAAACCTACCAGTACATCAGGCGAGTTGGATATCCATTTCCTCAACTCGTAACCTCCCGACTTCAAAAGGGCGGTGAGTTCGTCTCTCAGGACAATCGCCTCTGAGACAGATGAGGCGCCCGTGCAAATGTCATCCACATAGACGTCACTGGCCAAAATGGCGGAGGCGCGAGGGTATCTCAAGCGCTCCTTCTCGGCCAACTCCAACAAAGAACGAATCGCAACAAACGGGCTCGAAGCCAAACCGTACGTATTCGTATTCAATTCATAAATCAACAAGGGGTCCCTAGGACTCTCTCTCCACAAAATCAATTGGTACCTCCTATCCTCGGGATGGATGACCGTTTGTCTGAACATCATCCGGATGTCAGTCATAAATACAATTTGGTGCCGCCGGAAGTTGGTCAAAATGTCTGAGATCTCCGTGTGCAGCTTGGGACCTACATGCAGACACTGGTTCAAGGACGCTCCAGTAGAGGTGGGAGCCGAACCGTCAAAGACCACCCGAATCTTTCCGGATTTCAAAACGGCGTGGTGCGGCAAAAAGAAGTGCTCAACGGAGCGCCAATCCAAATCGCTCACGGACATGTGCCCTAACTCCTCATACTCCCGCATGAATTCAACATACTTCTGGCGGAAGACCGGATCCTTGCTCATGCGACTCTCCATCGCCACTAGCCTACGTTCCGCTAGCGGTCGGGATTCGCCCAGAGGAGGTCGGCCGGCACGAAAGGGGAGACGGGTGATCAAACGACCAGAGCGGAAGCGACCAGTGTTATTCTGGTAATACAACTCGCATTCATCCGCTACTGGGTCTACCCGCGGGGCTGGTGGAGGTTCCTCAACCTCCCAAAACTTCTGCACCACTTCGGAGAGAGACACATTAAAAACAAGACCGCGATCCTCATCAAGGGAATCCAAAACGCGGCGAGCAGGGCCCATCACAACTGTACCGAGTGTCGTCTGCAGAGCTACCAAGCCATCTGGCTGCAAAACTCGCTTCCCCGTCAACAAAACTCGCCCCAGGACATCGGCTCCAAGGAGAGCATCAATCGGGCCTGGGCGGAAGAAATTTGGATCGGCGAGTGGGGAATCAGACACCAAAGACAACATACTCGGTCCCAAGTCAACTGAAGGTTGACGGCCAACAACTGTGTCCAACACAATCGCCGAGGTCTTAATGCCTGGCGTGGACTTATTACGTGATGTAAATGTGAAGTCAACATGCCCTAACAACCCGGGGACTTTCACATCGCCAACACCTCTCACGCCTTCCGTGTGGGGGTGCACCTTGAGGCCCAACCGCCTAACTAACCAAGATGACACAACACACCCCTGAGCACCGGAATCCAACAAGGCGCGAACTTCCACAAGGTCGCCATTCAATCCCCTGACAAGTACAGAGGCCGTGGGCAACAAAACGGTCTCTGGAGGGGTGGCTACAATCGACCGTAAACACGTTGATTGCTAGTATGTGGGGTCCCCAGACGTCCCCCCATGGTAAGGGGGTCGCTCATAGCGATCCAGTGGGTCCCAATCTCCCACATACTGCCTACGTCCAATTCGCCCGGCATCAGGCGGGTTATATCTCCCGGCCCCTTGAAGACGGGGCGGGCGCCGCTCCAAACGCGGGTATTCGGCGAGCGGCGGCGAGAATCGGTGCCTATCATCCACCGTGTACGTCGCCCCATAGTCGCGGGGGCACGGTGACCGATTTTCAGAGGGGGGGTCCCGGGGACCCCCGGCTGTGCGAGGCTCAACACGTTGCGGGGGGCTTCTACGACCTCCCGCAACGCTCGCAAAATCGAACCCCCTAGTTGGGGACCGATTTCCCATGGGGGGGTCCGTGGGACCCCCGCCCGTGCGAGGCTCAAAACGTCGCGGGGGGCCTCTACGACCTCCGGCAACGCCCGCATAACTCATCCCCATCCTTGGGGATCGGTTTCCCATGGGGGGGTCCGTGGGACCCCCGCCCGTGCGAGGCTCAAAACGTCGCGGGGGGCCTCTACGACCTCCGGCAACGCTCGCGTAACTCATCCCCATCCTTGGGGATCGGTTTCCCATGGGGGGGTCCCTGGGACCCCCGCCCGTTTGAGGGTCCAAACGTGGCGGAGAGCGTCTGGGGCCACTCTGGTGGCCACTAGAACTGCTGCGGGATGCAAACACCGCGGGGGGTCCGAGCCCCCCACCCATACGAGGTGATCCTGCAGCGACGCGCTGCGGCGCTCCGCCGCCCTCTGGGCTGTTCATGCAGAGGAGGGGATGGTGGTTGCCCTTACAAAAGCGGCATGGGTGCGCTTGGGTACATTCGCGCTGCATGTGCAGGCCCAAGCACGAGTAGCACCATGTCCGTTGTCGCGCGATCGCTCGACGGCCTTGGACGCGCTGGTCGAGGAACTTATCACAACGGGTCGTGCTGTGACCCGGTTCCCGACAGTACAAGCAGCGGGCGGTCTCCTGGACGGCGGCATAGCGGCCGGGCGCGCGAGGGGCCATACGCCCCCTACGGGGGGGTCCGGTGGGGGATCCACTCTGTGGCACAGGTCGTTCGGGTCCCATAGGACCGGCCAGAGAGGAATTATCTGCCAGTCTACTTTCTCCTTCCAGGAACGTCAAGAGGTCCGAGAAGGGTGGCAGATAAGTCGCACTATCCCCACCATACTGCTGCTCAAAACGGACCTTAACAGAGTCCGGCAACTTTCCCAGGACAATGTGCAGTAACAAAAACGACCACTGCTCCACTGGGAGTTTTAAGTTTTTTAATGCGTTGTATGCCACCAACAGCGGATTCAACAAAGCCACTCTCAAGTGCATCACGCTGGCAACGCGGGGTAAATTCAAAATGGCGGCAACATGGTTGTCCGCCAGACGTCGTACGTTCTGGTACCGACGGGCAATCAAATCCCTAGCAATAGGGTAGTTTTCATCCGAGGGGGCCAAATGTTGAACTGATTCAAGGGCCTCCCCTTCCAACACGGATAACAAATAAGCTAACTTCTGGCCCTGGGTCAAATCATCCCGGGCATGTACCAGACTATCAAAAATATTAATAAAGCCCTCCCAGTCCTCTAGACGACCAGCAAAACGCCTTAAATCTAAGGGAGCCAATCTAGCAAATAGAGGGGGCATACTTTTAGATGTGGCCGGGGACGGGCTCGGTTCATTCTCTCTTGCCACTTGCAAAGGCCGAGCCACCTGGGTAATTCTGTCCGCAAAGTCATAACACTGGTCCACATCCAAACCGACTTCTTGTCGCATTTCCACCTCGGCCTCAACAGTCCTTTCCAAAAATAAGGCATACTGCTCATCAACAACAGCCAAACGTATGGGCAGATCTACGTATCTGTTCAACAAGGCCTCCGTTCTATCCGGTCGATCCAACAACGCGACCGCAGAAGCCAACCACCGTAACTCAGAACGTATTTTGGCTTTAGCAGAGGAGGCCGTCATTGTAACGTCACAAATTTATCAACAAAAACAACAAATTCAAAATATTCACTATAACACAAAATCTCCAATATTTGGAGGTTATTACTAACCACAAAATTCCAATATTACAACAACAAAGTATTTATAATGACACAAACTCTTAAATATCTGGAGGTTATCAGAAAACAACAAAACTCACTGACTATTGAAATTCACTCAAAATCACTGACTATTGAAATTCACTTGGATATCAACACAACATACTGTTACACAACAACAAGTTAATTTTAATTATTTCAAAGCACAAGTTTCAATGAGTTTCAATGTGTAAACAATGTCCCAAATCATTTAAGTTTCACTAAGTATTGAGTGCAAACTTATTAGCTAACCTTTTATTAGCTATTATTTTAGCAACAAACTTGTCAATATTCACAACTCAAATTTGCTAACAAAACTGAATAATAATTATTATGAGCAAAGAAAGGCATCTGTTTACAATTTGGAACTTCAATACATGACTTCAATACATTAATTACAAGACATGGAACCAATAACAAAGGAATGCCCTTTACTTTTCAAATGCAAGTTAATTACCATTTACAAGTACAAATTAATCTAGTCCGGACCAGATGGTCATCAAACGGCACTGATTAATAGACAAACTTTTGGCGTGGGCCTCTCAGGCCTTCAAACTACGCTCTGCTACCAAGAAATGTTCAGTACACCCCTGCCTATACCGCGGAATCAGCTAGCGCAGTGGAAGCTGGTATTACTAATATAGACTCCGGACAAAAAACTAGGTTTCAGCCGGGATGTAACTGAACAATTGGACTGCGATACACAGCGTTTTAATGTGAAGTAAGGTGAATTTTACATACTGTCTGTGGTCCTGGGCAGTGGAGACAGAGGGCGCGCCCCCTGGTAAATCTTCTTCTTCTGCAGACCTTACCAATTAGTCACCTCACTCACAACACAAATAACAGCGTTCACAAGACACTGGGCGTTTCAACAATAGATACACAATAACACACGGAGGAGCCCCCCGTCAAGATATATATTGCCCCTGCAACAACGCGTGTGGTAGAAAAGGTTATCTTTCACTCAAAACTCCGCGACCAGCCCGGTGGATGGCGTCAAAACCCTGGTCGTACAAAACGGGATCACATAGATAATTTAAGATTTCATTCAAACTCGATATGCCAGGCACATTCAACGCGAGCGATCTCTAACAAATTCAGCAAAATTAATCCGACATCTTGTCACGAGAATTTCAATCCAGTGTCACTGTCAACTTCAAGTGACAGCCAAATGTCAATTTGACGTGACATTAGAGACGCGTTCAGAAACGTCGATCTTTTCCGAACAAGATCTCTTAAAGAATCTCTCGATCGGAGGTTGTAAATGGCGCGAATAGCCCTTTTTTGGAGCACGAATATACTTTGGATGTTAGCGGCTGAGCCCCACAACAAAAGGCCGTAGGACATAACACTATGAAAATAACTAAAATAGACTATTCTAGCCGTTTCAATATCGGTTAAGAGCCTTATTTTCTTAACTGCGAATGCAGCCGAACTGAGTCTACTCGCCAAGGCTTCGATATGAGGATCCCATTGTAGTCGCCAGTCTAATATAATACCTAGAAATTTTGTATTGTTAATGAATTCGACCGTATCGCCGTCTAGTCTAATATGAAAATCAACTTGTCTTACATTAGGTAACGAAAATTTTAAACACTTAGTTTTCTTTGAGTTTAATGATAAATTATTACTATTAAACCAATGTGACACTTTTGAAAGAGCACTATTTACTTCGTCAGAACAGTCATCACCTCTATCTACTTTAAAGACTAGAGATGTATCATCGGCAAATAGCACCGTCTCACATAAATTCTTCGCGTAGTAAGGAAGGTCATTTATGTATATTAAAAACAACAGCGGGCCCAATATTGATCCTTGGGGTACGCCCATAGTAATGGGAGCTCCGGTAGACTCAGTTTTATTAATAACTACCTTCTGAGTTCTTTCATACAGATATGAATGCATAAGGCTTACTGACATTTCAGAAACACCATAATGTTTTAACTTCCTTAATAGTGTTTGGTGATCAACACAATCGAATGCCTTGGAAAGGTCACAAAAAATAGCGATTACATCCTGCTTGTCCTCCCAGGCATCAAGTACATGTTTTAGAAATGCAACCCCAGCATCAGTTGTACTTTTACCTTTTGAAAAACCAAACTGTTTCTCATGCAGTATACTATTTAATTTAAAATATTCTAAAAGTTGAGCATAAATTAATTTCTCAAATATTTTACTTATTGCTGGTAGTATGGATATAGGTCTAAAATTTGCTGGGTCACTTTTGTCACCAGCTTTAAACAGAGGAATAATTTTACTATTCTTCATTAAATTAGGAAAGACCCCTTCACTTATACATTGGTTAAAAATTATTGCTAATGATGGAGCTATCACATCAATTATTGATTTGATGATACTTGTAGATATGCCCCAGAGATCTTCTGTTTTCTTAATATTTATTGCTTTGAATGCTTTAATAATATCTTCGGTAGTGACATAGCTAAAACTAAATGTTTCCTGGCACTTGTTCACACTAGATTCCATAAGAGAGACAGCGGTGTTGGGGCAAGAATTAAGTCTGCTAGTAGTTTCTAACGGTATTCGAGCAAAGAAACCTTCAAAAGCACTAGCCACCTCAATATCTGATTCAAAAGTCTGATCACTAATTTTTAAGTAAAATGAATTAATTTTGCTTTTTGTTTTGCCAGTTTCTTGGTTTATAATACTCCAGGTAGCTTTTATTTTATTCAATAATGTTATATTTCTGTATGTCGTAATTAAATATCTTTATTTCAACAACAGTCAAATACCCAATGAGCGATTTTCTGAGAGGCCATTTAAAAAAAAAAAGCTTCCAATTGCTTCACTAGATGGCGTTGAATAAGTATGTACATGTCTATGGTATATTTTGGTATGAAACATATTTAAATTAATTACTTTTTAAAAACCCAAAGGAAACTAATAATATATTAAATAAGTACTACTGTGAGGAACAGAAACGATATAGGTAAATTTAAAGATTTAGATAAATAAATAACATCTGTCTGTCGTTCCGTTTTACGTAAAAAAGTCGCGTCAAAGTAAAATTTATAACGTTCCGTTCCTTCTAACTGCATAGGTGGGACAGCGCCATCTAGTGACTGAGCTTTCAGAAAATCGCCCATTGGCCAATACATCGTACATCGGCCCTACCATTGGCCAATACATGTGTACAGCGGCCTTTATATTGGTCCTTCGAGCCGGATACCAACCACCAACCGCCAACCAATATGTCCGCCAGGCGGCGCCCCTGAAGCGTCGCAGTCGTCCAAGTCGGGTTGGCGCGCGGCCGTCAGCCGGCGCGTCACCACGGAGTCCAGCCTCACAGCCGTCACCGTCACCGTCACCGGCAACATCAAGTACGAGGAGCTGCCTCCTGACTTCACGCAGCAGGTAAGACGTGTACAGCTGAGTTCAATAATATCTGTGCTTTTCCAACAACTTTTCCACGAATATTTTCACGCTTTATTTAACACTAGCGGCCGCCCGCGGTTTCACCCGCGTGGTTCCCGTTCCCGTGGGAATATCGGGATAAAAAGTACATATAAACCTTCCTCTTGAATCACTCTATCTATTAAAAAAAACGCATCAAAATCCGTTGCGTAGTTTCAAAGATTTGAGCATACAAAGGGACATAGGGACAGAGAAAGCGACTTTGTTTTATACTATGTAGTGACTAGCGGCCGCCCGCGGTTTCACCCGCGTGGTTCCCGTTCCCGTGGGAATATCGGAATAAAAAGTACATATAAACCTTCCTCTTGAATCACTCTATCTATTAAAAAAAAACGCATCAAAATCCGTTGCGTAGTTTCAAAGATTTAAGCATACAAAGGGACATAGGGACAGAGAAAGCGACTTTGTTTTATACTATGTAGTGAAAAGGCAATGCCTAAAATTGGCGTTGTTTTTTTTTTGTTTCGTGGCCATCAACAAAATGTTCTAACATCAATTCTTGATATTATAACAAATAATATTTGCCAAGATAGTATAGCTGTAAACTCAGTCAGAACCAAGTTAGAACCATTCGTCCGTATATAACATTTTTAAAAACCGCAAATGTAACTTTGTAATTCATACAAACACTATGAAAAACAAAGTTAAGTTCTAGCTAGTCTCACACAGTTCGGACTGAATTTACAGGTATACTTCCTTTGCAAATATTGTCTGTAGTACTGCCAATAAAATATATTTCAACTAGCTTTCCGCCCGCGGCTTCGCCCGCGTGCCCTACACAACGTTATCCCGCGATAATGACATACATTTTTCCGGGATAAAAAGTAGCCTATGTTCCTCTCCGGGCTACAAAGTATCTGTATCCCAAATTTCAGCCAAATTCGTTCAGCCGTTTTGGCGTGATTGAGTAACTAACATACAATTATTCAAACATCTAAAGTTTCACATCCATACTAATATTATAATTCTGAAAGTGTGTTTGTTTGTTTGTTTATTTGTTTGTTTGTTTGTTTGTTTGTCCTTCTTTCACGCCAAAACGGAGCAACGGATCGACGTGATATTTGGTATGGGGATAGTTTGGGAGCTGGAGAGTAACATAGGCTACTTATTATTCCGGAAAATTGAGTAAAAATTGTAATTTTCTATGAAAAATCGTTTAACTGTCGTACCTTCGATACAAAACTGTCATTTCTTCCATTGCCGTTTCCAAAGAGTATGTAATCACTGACGTCTGCGCGGTCAAAGTCGAATACTAATCTTTTCTATAAGCTTAGAATAAAAAAATGTACTGTAACTAGCGCCAAAAATGCCCCAGTCGCGCAGAGTTATCTGACACCATGAAGTTTGATCTGACACTCACTCTACTTCACAGAGTAATTTTTTATATGTACGAAATAGAGACCAAGCTTGGGCCCCTTTATTGGTAGTGTGTTACTAGCGCTATCTGTTTTCTGGTGTAGGCAACTTTTGGTGTATAAACACACACACACAAGATGTTGGTGACCGGGTTCACTATTATATGGCAAAACAACGTTTGCCGGGTCAGCTTGTTTATAATATTATAAAGTAGGATGTTTGGTTGATGGCCGCAAGAAAAAAAAAGACGTTAGCTGCCATACAAAAATGGTCATTGTCCTTTGCTGAATGGTTGTGTTATTTTAAAGGATTTTTAGTTTTAACCGACGTTTCGGCACCTTTCCAGGGGCCGTGGCATAGTAAAAGTATATAAGTGAGCGGACTCGAGCCCTGAGCGAGCGATAACAGGCTAAACACGTAGGGCTGTCGCTTAGAGTTTATTCAATCGTCAAAAATGCATAGTCAAGTCAATCTCTATACAAAACAATTTTCCCCTGTAGGATTGGCGTCAGGAATCATCTATAATACAATGTTTTTTAATTATTTTTGTACATAGACCAGGGGCTGACTAAAATTTTTCATTAGCTACGTCATGTTACCTGTTTAGTGGTTTGAAAAATTATGGTCGAAATAGGATAAATTAAAACGTGGCTTTACCGAATCACGTATTTATTAAAATAAAATAAAATGTTTACTTATGAAATTGTATTTTTTACAAGTATTATTTACTTTTTCAAAATCTAAATCATTTTTTTTAATTCAATTTAGGATTCTCTGGTATTTTCGTGGTGTGCATGTGCAATTTTTTGCGGGCGATGCATCTTGCATGTTGTGTTTTTTGCGGAAGTAAGCTACATATATTTCGTTTTTTCACAATGATTACGAGTTTTATTTATAATTATTATTTTGTGTTAAAAAAGACTGGCTTCGAGTCTATACATTAACTCCCGGTACACAAACTCATAGGAGTACAGGATTAGGATTAAACTTAGAAGGTTTATTTAAAAAAAGACTGGCTCCTGGTCTACAGGTTTACCTACTCCCCGTATGGTAAAGTTTGTTTCTTTTTTTATTTCCCGCAACGAGGTAACACTTAGCCTTCATCGCACCTGATGTTAAGTGGTGATAAGGCTGAAGGTGGAAGCGCACTACTCCAGGAATCCTCAATCACTGAGGAACTGGCTATCCGATCTCTAACTACCGGAACACAATAATGCTTAAAACATCAGACCAAGTTCTGCCATCAATGAAACCGAATACAATATGTACGCCCACTGCGAATCGAATCCGGGACCTCTGGGTCTGAAATCGGTGGTGTGAATCACTAGACCGCAGAGGCGGTTAAAAATTTATATTATGCTCCAAGTTTATTATTCTAATCACATAGGTACCTACCTACACATAGGATTACAAGTTACAATAATTTTGTATTATAAATGCTTTTCTTTCTTTCTATTTAAAAATTACACTACAAATTGGTGTCTGGTCAACGAAATTGGAAGCAGAGCTATTTAGGTAAGTAAACAGCTAATACAAAATTATGAAGGTATCGACGTATGATAATTATTATAGTAGGTAGATTGTACTCACCGTTCTTGTTCGCTAGCTAATGCGAAGAAAGACAATTCTGGATAAAACAAACCGCTATTCAGTCATCTATATACATACACTACAATAATTTCTACTGCTACTCGAATTTGTAGCCATCTTAACGAATTAGGCGGTAGGTAGGTATACGCACGAATTATTACGAGAGGGAGGCAGCGCAGCGGCGGAGCGTGCGTGTGGTGGGCACGGACAGTTTTACCATATAAGTGTATCATCTATGGTTTTACCTTAATAATATTATGCGCGGTCCGGCGGCGCCGCGCGGGCGGCAGGCGGCGGGAGCTGCCACGCATGCCTGTCGCCCCGTTATCACCGATAAATTTTGTCAGTGTGTGCGTGCGACGACGCATACGTACGGGCGCGCTCACATACAAACCGTTTGCGGTGCCTGTCTAGGCAGTCAACGTACTTATATACTTTTACTATGGCCGTGGTCACGGAAACTACACACAATTTTCTTTACTAAAAACAAAAATCCTTTAAAATAACACAACCAATCACCAAATGTGTTAAATAAAGCGTGAAAAGTTGTTTTATTTAAATGAACAGCTCGCGAAGAAATCTAAGATGTGCTTATCAGTGCACTTTAATTTAATTATAACTTTTTTGCATTCACAATGCAATTTTCATTAATGAAAAATATAAAATGAAATATTTAGATAAAAAATTACCTGTCTCACAACCAGCTCCGATGGGACTCGAACCCACGACCTTTCGCTATCCGAGCGAGTGCTCTAACCACTGAGCTACAGAGTCGGATCTATGCACTTATGAACTTTGTCGTAGTCATTATTGTGACAATCTGTACAGAAAGTAAAAGACGACGAACTCCGAGTGTACGCACTGGTTTTCAAGGTAAAGTCCATTCGCTTAGATAGTGTCGCCCTTTGATCGCGCCGCCTTGGCACGTGCCGCTGCTTTTTAAAGGATGCCGCCGCATAAACAAAAGTAGCCGCGTGCGGCGTACACCCGAAAATGGAATTGGATTTTGGGACTCAGCATTTATTAAATTATATTTTCTTAAATAATCTATGTTTATTATAAATACAGGTGGTAACGACGGTTGTGACTCGTGACAATTCGAGCGATGATAAGTAATCATAATAATCATATAAAAAATTTATAATAATTATTATTATTTGTAAATCACTTATTTAACTTCCTTTTATATAAAAATATCCAAATTTTCATTAAAATTGACTTTGGTACTCAACTTGAGTGTATTATTTTATATCTGCATTTTATAGCAAGAGCCACAATGCCGTGAGGGTGTACCGACACTATCTAACCGAACGGACTTTTACCGCTATCTATAGAGGTCCCGGGTTCGATCCCCGCTCGGGTAAATATTGAAAACCAACTTTTCAATATTTCCTCGGGTCTGCCGGCCTAGCATGAGCGGCTTTTATCGCACGATATGATATGTGACATGTGACGGCAAGTTGTCTTGCTTACCCCACTAAGGTTGTAACGATGTCGATTCATACCAGTCATTATGGATGGTTAAAAACTCCATGATGGCTGGAAACTCCATCAATTTCTACATACTGGCCATTAATTTTATCGAATCCTATCCTGTTCTTTCAATTCAAATTCAAAATCTTTGTTTCACGTGTCCTGTTCATCATTTTTGATTCAGTTATACCAAAACCACCAAGCTGTACAGAGCTCGCGGAGCATTACCAGTTTTTTTTATATCAGTTTGGGTTGTTTGATTATAGTTTTAAATAAGTGGAACCCTTGACCCTTGGAAAGGGTAAAGAAACCTTTACAATAAAAAGTCAAGTCCCTATAAACATCATCTTTTTATTTATAATATCTATCTAACTAAATACTGGGCGGCGACTTCCGACATTCCGGCTAGTGTACCGCTGCCTGGCCGACGAGGACGTCCCGTCACAAGGTGCAAGCAAGACGGCATGCCGTACCATATCATATCGCGTGTTATAAGCCGCTCATGCTAGGCCGGCTGGGTGTATGTAGTAATATCTACCCGTCGTTGTTACCAATTTCCATAATACTAGTGATACTAGTGCTGTGCTTAAGCTTAAGTTTGGTATTGTGAAAAACGAAATATGTATTATGTAGCTTACTTCCGCAAAAAACACAATATGCAAGAAAAACCAACACCAAACCATGTGTTGGTTTTTCGCACGAACTAGCACGAACTATCTCCTGAGGATGCCCCGGGTTGGGGCGAAACACGTGTAGAGTAGTCTAATCGGTGACGGTGTAAGGTGTATTGCTGTCTTGCTAGATGCAGGTATTGTGCACTGGTGTTTTCGTGGTGTGCATGTGCAATTTTTTGCGGGCGGGCGGGCGGTGCATCTTGCATATTGTGTTTTTTTCGGAAGTAAGCTACATATATTTCGTTTTTCACAATGGTTAGGGACTTCCGCCAAGTGACGCCTGATTCAATCAAATTCTTAAGTTTGGTATTGGAACAGTGTATGTGATGGATGGTGTCCAATATTTACTAAAAAACAGACGATGTCAAAAAACTTAATGCGACAAAGTCCACACAGATTTTAATGAACTCGACTGTAGCTTCGAAACCACTTCTTTTTGGGTGGCTGGTGCTTCGCCATTGGGCGTTTTCACACTGGACGATAACGGTAACGACACGATATTACACCGATATCGTCCCGATATCGTCCGCCGATATCGGCACGATATCGTCACGATATCGTCACGATATCGTCACGATATCGTCACGATATCGGAACGATATAGGTGTGTGAAACGATAACCAGCAGCTTGCTATGCGGTTAGTCGCATTACGCCAGCTAAAGTAACCGCGCGGCTCCAAGTTTTGTATTAGTTATTATACTAGTATAGGTATTCGAGGTAATAATGGCCG
This sequence comes from Crambus lathoniellus, assembly GCA_949710035.1. Lineage (NCBI taxonomy): Eukaryota > Metazoa > Arthropoda > Insecta > Lepidoptera > Crambidae > Crambus > Crambus lathoniellus. The sequence goes on from CATIXG010000022.1 coordinate 36,515, forward strand.
CAGTTAACAAATTACGTTTGCTTTATCTTTTATATTTACGGCGAAACAAACGATATCGTCAAAGAACATTTTGGGTTGGTCCTATTCTTCAAGTGCGATATTTATTTTTACATGCACATTTACTTACCTATATAAAAAGCGCCTTTAAAAAAATGCCACCAAAAAGTAAGAAATAAATAATACCTCTATACTGAATTAACATTATTAGTTATTAGTTATTAGTAAGTAAGTACTTTCAAGACGTCGGGCACTTCAAAGTACTTACCTACTTAAGTTATTTGTTGTGAATACAGTATTAGAGTTAGAGGTATTATTTCTGACTTTTTGGCGGCATTTTTTTGAAGTCAGTTTTATTTTTTATAAAAATGTTTTTTATGTCATTCTTTTTAGTGCATCATGCAGGCAATTTTCGTGTACCTACCTATTATCTTGGTAAATAGTACCTATAGTATAAACACATCTTAGATTTCTGCGCGAACTGTCCATATAAATAAAACACTTTCACGGATTTTTTTATTTATACCTATAGCACAGTTTAAGCAATCTTTCTATACATTTTGACGACGCCCTTGAAGTTGGGCGATGCCGACGCCTGTATAGGTATTTACTTTAAAATGTGTCGGTGGACCTTTTACGACCCCGGGTGGGTACATTGGTGTAGCGATATTAAATTAACAAAATAATTTAATAATGCAAATGCAATGTCAAAATTATTAAAAAATTCAAGATGGCGGCCGACTTTTTTGTTTGTAGGCTGATTTCGAAGAAACACGGTTTTTGGTACTATTTTGACAAAAAAAAGCAACGCAATGTCAAAAATATTAAAATCCAAGATGGCGGCCAACTTTTTTGTTTGCAGGCCGATTTCGATGAAACTCAGTTTCTGGTTCTATTTTGACAAGAAAACAGCAACGCAATGTTAAAAATAAAAAGAAATCCAAGATGGTGGCCAACGTTTTTGTTTGTAAGCCGATTTTGATGAAACTTAGTTTCTGGTACCTATTTTGACTAGAAAACAGCAACACAATGTGAAAAATATAAAAATCCAAGATGGCGGCCGAATTTTTTGTTTGCTGGCCGATTTCGATTAAATCCAGTTTCTGGTACTATTTTGACAAGAAAACAACAACGCAATGTTACAAGTTTTAAAAAATCCAAGATGGCGGCCGACTTTTTTGTTTGCAGGCTGATTTCGATAAAACTCAGTTTCTAGTAGTAATTTGACAAGAAAACAGCAACGCAATGATAAAAATATTAGAATTCCAAGATGGCGGCCAACTTTTTTGTTTGTTGGCCGATTTTGATGAAACTCAGTTTTTGGTACTATTTTGACAAGAAAACTGCAACGCAATGATAAAATTTTTGAAAAATCCAAGATGGCGGCTAACTTTTTTGTTTGTGGGCTGATTCTGATGAAACTTGGTTTTTAGTACAATTTTGACAAGAAAACAACAACACAATGTCAAAAATAAAATAAAACCAAGAAAGCGGCCAACTTTTTTGTTTGTAAGGCGAGTTTGATGAAACTTAGTTTCTGGTACTATTTTGACAAGAAAACAGCAACGCAATGTTAAAAATATTAAAAAATCCAAGATGGCGGCCAACTTTTTTGTTTGCAGGCCGATTTCAATGAAACTCAGTTTCTTGTTCTATTTTGACAAGAAAACAGCAACGCAATGTTAAAAATATAAAAATTCAAGATGGCGGCCAAATTTTTTGTTTGCTGGCTGATTTCGATGAAATTCAGTTTCTGGTACTATTTTGACAAGAAAACAGCAACGAAATGTTAAACACATTAAAAATCTGAGATGGTGGCCGACTTTTTTGTTTGTAGGCCGATTTTGATAAAACTCGGTTTTTTTGTACTATTTTGACAAGAAAACCGTTCTTAACACAATGTAAAAAAATACAAATGGCCAAGATGGTGGCCGTTTTTTGTTGTTGTTTCTTTCTTCTCGCTTATTAAAATGTACAAGCTTGAGACAGAGTCATCATCATCATCATCATCATGTCAAGCAAAAGATTTAATTAATTATTAATTTGCTTTAACACAAGCACAGTAAATTACGACGTAACATCCTTCGTAATTTACTGTGTTTTTGACAGCTGTAAACCGTATTTAAAAAAATAAAAAATAAGTAAATAAAATAATAATTGATATTAAGTTACAGAATTTGAAAATAATGATTGTGACATGGTGTCGCACTTAGGGTTTAGGTCCAGTAAGGGCCGGGTGTCCGAGATACACCGGTGTTAAATAAAAGAATACCCTATGTACGTACACAAAAATTTATTTGGGCGTGGTCCGAAATGCCCGGTAAAATTATTTAACGTTGCCTTTCCATGCCCAGAGTGGTACTCTCCTGGCAGCTCCGAAGATGGGGGTTTCGAGCTGGAACGGGAAGAACGTTCCCGAAGGTCCCGGGTAAAACGGCGAAGATGCTCGGCAGGAAACGTAAAATTTAGGGTCACGCACGCACCGGCGAAGCTGCAACTGGGTTCACCAGGAACCTCGGACCCTGGAATTGACCGTAATCACGGGTCAAAAAAGAGTCAAGAAATCCTCCTCTGATTGTGACCGCGGCAGAAGACTAGTAGGAAAGTACCGAAGCAGTATGCGGTGATGAGTGTTGGTCACAATCAGATCGGAGTTACACAAATAATTTAAAGCACTATCATTGGCAAATAAATAATAATCAGATGCTAGAAAACAATCTACTTAAGCAAATTAGCAACAATAGTACAGTGAAATAGGTATCATTAGAATAAGTTGAAATATTATTAAAATATAAATACGCAAAATATGATGGTTGCTAAAAATATATTTAAAATATAACTGTACTACTAAGCTAGTTTTCGAAACACTTGTTTAAAACTTACCAATACGTGGGTTTCACAAAAATATTTAAAACTTGGCACTTAGGCACGAATAAACTAATGCATGATTTTAAAATAAAAATATGTTATCATCCGCGGTGTGAACGTCGCGAGAAAATGGCGAGCGCAGTACAGACACGATTTGTCTGCCGAGCGACCGGCGCGCGGCCGGTCGCCTCGGTCGGAATGTTGTCGGGCCGTACCAGCTTACAGCTTTATTAATGTGGCGAGGGGTGAAGGGCTACCTGCGCGTACGTCGATGTCAGCTCAGCTGTTTGAATTTTGCGTTCAGAAACATATTATAATAAATGTAAATATTGCGTACTTAGTTAAATTTGTTATTTTATTTTTATAATAAATAAATAAATAAATAACTTCTTACATTCACACCAATTATCTAAGCCCATTTTAATTTCATTAAGAAACTGTATCATGGAATACTTGATAACGGATAAATATATACTTAAATACTTTTTGTTTGTAAATACATACTTAATATACATAGTAAACACCCAGACCAAGACAAATAGACATGTTCATGCACACAAATATTTGTCTTGTTCGGGAATCGAACCCGAGACCACTGGCGCAGAAGGTGGGTAGCCTACCCCTGCGCCAAATCGGTCGTCATAATCGGTGTACTGTAATTATATATTTTCTTTAATATTGATTTTGATATTAGATTTAAGTAGACTTAGGTTATTTAATTTATGTATTTAAATGTGTGACGTTTTACAACGTTACAATGGGATGATTTTGATATATAGACGAAGGCGCTTTAAAGGTTAAGAAATATGAATCGGCTTATTTCCAATCTGAATATTTTTCTTTAACAAAACTTCAACCCATTCAAACGTCAGGGGTAGGTCAAATTTACCTTGCAAAATTTCATGGCAGACAGACAGACAGATACAATTATAGGTGAAACTAAATAAAACTTTTAATATATTTTATTTTGATACTTCTAAAATGCCAACCATAATTATTTATTTTATTTTATTTCGCAATACACCAAAATGTACCAGCCACATTTTAATTTTGTTACAACCCTTCCGTAGTAACGAAATACCTATACAGACGTCGGTATCGCCTAATTTCAAGGGCGTTGGCCTACCAAAGAAAGAAACAAAAACAAAAAACGGCCACCATCTTGGCCATTTGTATTTTTTTACATTGTATTAAGAACGGTTTTCTTGTCAAAATAGTACCAGAAACTGAGTTTCATCGAAATCGGCCTGTAAACAAAAAAATTGGCAGCCATCTTGGATTTTTTAATACTTTTAACATTACGTTGCTGTTTTTGTGTAAAATAGTACCAGAAGCTAAGTTTCATCAAATCGGCTTTCAAAAAAAAAGTTAGGCGCCGCCTTGTTTTTTTTTATTTTTGACATTGCGTTGTTGTTTTCTGGTCAAAATAGAACCACAAACTGAGTTTCATTGAAATCGGCCTGCAAACAAAAAAGTTGGCTGCCATCTTGGATTTTTAAATTTTTAACATTGCTTTGCTGTTTTCTTGTCAAAATAGAACCAGAATCTGAGTTTCATTGAAATCGGCCAGCAAACGAAAAAGTTGCCCGCCATCATGGATTTTTTAATACTTTTAACATTGTGTTGTTAGTTTCTTGTTAAAGTTGTACTAAGAACTAAGTTTCATCAAAATCGGCTCACAAACAAAAAAGTTGGCAGCCATCTTGGATTTTTAATATTTTTAACATTGCGTTGTTGTTTTCTTGTCAAAATAGTACCAGAAACTAAGTTTCATCAAAATCGCATAACAAAAAAAAAGTTGGTCGCCATCTTGTTTTTTATTTTATTTTTGACATTGTGTTGTTGTTTTCTTGTCAAAGTTGTACTAAAAACCAAGTTTCATCAAAATCGGCTCACAAACAAAAAAGTTGGCCGCCATATTGGAGTTTTAATATTTTTAACATTGCGTTGCTGTTTTCTTGTCAAAATAGTACTAGAAACTGAGTTTTATCGAAATCGGCCTGCAAACAAAAAAGTTCGCCGCCATCTTGGATTTTTTTATACTTGTAACATTGGGTTGTTGTTTTCTTGTCAAAATAGTACCAGAAACTGAATTTAATCGAAATCGGCCCGCAAACAAAAAATTTGTCCGCCATCTTGGATTTTTATATTTTTAACATTGCGTTGCTGTTTTCTGGTCAAAATAGAACCACAAACTGAGTTTCATTGAAATCAGCCTGCAAACAAAAAAGTCGGCCGCCATCTTGGATTTTTAATACATTTAACATTTCGTTGCTGTTTTCTTGTTAAAATAGTACCAGAAACTGAATTTCTTCGTAATCGGCCAGCAATCGAAAAATTTGGCCGCCATCTTGAATTTTTATATTTTTAACATTGCGTTGCTGTTTTCTTGTCAAAATAGAACCAGAAACTGAGTTTCATTGAAATCGGCCTGCAAACCAAAAAGTTGGCCGCCATCTTGGACTTTTTAATACTTTTAACATTGTGTTGTTGTTTTCTTGTCAAAATAGTACCAGAAACTAAGTTTCATCAAAATCGGCTTACAAAAAAAAAGTTGGCCGTTATCTTGGTTTTTTTTTTATTTTTGACATTGCCTTGTTATTTTCTTGTCAAAATTGTACTAAAAACCAAGTTTCATCAAAATCGGCTCACAAACAAAAAAGTTGGCCGCCATCTTGGATTTTTAATATATTTAACATTGCCTTGCTGTTTTCTTTTCAAAATAGTACCAGAAACTGAGTTTCATTGAAATCGGCCTGCAAACAAAAAAAATGGCCGCCATCTTGGATTTTTTTATACTTTTAACATTGTGTTGTTGTTTTCTTGTCAAAATAGTACCAGAAACTATGTTTCATTGAAATCGGCCTGCAAACAAAAAAGTTGGCCGCCATCTTGGATTTTTAATATATTTAACATTGCCTTGCTGTTTTCTTTTAAAAATAGTACCAGAAACTGAGTTTCATTGAAATCGGCCTGCAAACAAAAAAGTTGGCCGCCATCTTGGATTTTTTATACTTTTAACATTGTGTTGTTGTTTCTTTTCAAAATAGTACCAGAAACTATGTTTCATCAAAATCGGCTTACAAAAAAAAAGTTGGCCGTCATCTTGGTTTATTTTTATTTTTGACATTGCGTTGTTGTTTTCTTGTCAAAATTGTACTAAAAACCAAGTTTCATCAAAATCGGCTCACAAACAAAAAAGTTGGCCGCCATCTTGGATTTTTAATATTTTTAACATTGCATTGCTGTTTTTTTTTCAAAATAGTACCAGAAACTGAGTTTCATTGAAATCGGCCTGCAAACAAAAAAGTTGGCCACCATCTTGGATTTTTTTATACTTTTAACATTGTGTTGTTGTTTTCTTGTCAAAATAGTACCAGAAACTATGTTTCATCAAAATCGGCTTACAAAAAAAAGTTGGCCGTCATCTTGGTTTATTTTTATTTTTGACATTGCGTTGTTGTTTTCTTGTCAAAATTGTACTAAAAACCAAGTTTCATCAAAATCGGCTCACGAACAAAAAAGTTGGCCGCCATCTTGGATTTTTTTATACTTTTAACATTGCGTTGTTGTTTTAGTGTCAAAATAGTACCAGAAACTAAATTTCATCAAAATCGGCTTACAAAAAGAAGTTGGCGGCCATCTTGTTTTTTTTATTTTTGACATTGTGTTGTTGTTTTCTTGTCAAAATTGTACCAAAAACCAAGTTTCATCAAATTCGGCTCGCAAACAAAAAAATTGGCCGCCATCTTGGATTTTGGAAATTGCCTTTTTTTTATAATCGAGATGAAGATTTGCACGCACTCACACTACATGTCGTATGCACCATAATATTAATTTAAAAATGAATTCTATCGTTAAAGACGTATAGCCCTGGAAGACTTGTCCCGAGTTACTATGAACGGCGTTGTATGTAACTCGGGACAACCACTCCCCCGTCTCACCCCGCAAGCCCCGCACGTTTGACCTGTCTAGACGTCTCCGTCGGCCTACTGTATGAAAAGTTGCTTATTCTGTGCCTATAGTATGTTAGGATGTACACATAACCGCATCAATCACAAATACTCATCTGATGTAAACGTATCAAAATCGATTCAGCCAAACGTGAGATATTCACGGACAAACATACATAATGTACATAAAGGGGTCAAACTGAGAACCTCCTTTTTCAAAGTCGGTTGTAATACCAAAACCTTCTCCTAAATGTAACGAATACTTTTCTGAAAAACCGCATCTCGCGGACAAACCTTCATACATACATTCGGGTCAAACTGAGAACCTCCTTTTTTGAAGTCGGTTAAAATACTAAAACCTTATTCTAAATGTAACAAATACTTTCCTGAAAACCGCATTAAAATCAGTTCAGCCAAAAGCGAGATAATCGCGGACAAACATACATACAAAAAAATACAGGTCAAACTGAGAAGCTTCTTTTTTTTGAAGTCACTTAAAAATTATTACTATCGTTCGGTCATTGTCGATATTACATACTCGAAATAGAAGGGAGAGGTGAGGCAGGAGGAGATCCACCTCCTCTCTCCTCTCCACCAATCAACAAGCAGGCATAATCGTCGCGGAACTCACACCTAGCAAATCAAGAAACAAGCGCTACCTAGCGGTGGCTTTTAGCGTAAATACCCAAAAATGCAGTAAATAACAGATAAACTCTTAATTACCCCTTGGTTTACTTTCGTTAATAACCGGCTTCGCATCTTCCGCACTTGTGTCGTCACCGATATCGGCACGACAGACGATATCGTTGACGGTAACGACACAGTGTGAAAGCATTTAGTAGTGATTGTATGAAACTGCCAGTCCGACGATATCGTGCCGATATCGTGTCGTTACCGTTATCGTCCAATGTGAAAACGCCCATTCACGCACAAACACTATTTTTAGGGTTCCGTAGCCGAATGGCAAAAAACGGAACCCTAGCAGATTTGTCATACTCTGTCTGTCTGTCCGTCCGTCCCGTATGTCACACAAAAGCACAGCACATGCCACTCCTAGTTTATGCCAATCTATAATAATAATATAAAAGAGGAAAGATTTGTTCGTTTGTTTGTTTGCATCAAATAGGCTCCGAAACTACAGGACCGATTTTGAAAATTCTTTCACCATAGAAAGCTACATTATTCCCGATATTCCCACGGGAACAGGTACTACGCGGGTAAAACCGCGAGGATCCGCTAGTCTATACATATAATAAAACAGAAACGGAAAAAAAGTCTGTGTACATGAAAGATTTAAAAAAAATAATTACTGCTATGTGATGTGTACAGGATATAGACCCCAAAACGATAGATATTAAAATTTTTGTCTGTTTGTCTGTTTGTCTGTTTGTCTGTTTGTCTGTTTGTATGTTCGCTTTTCACGCAAAAACTACTGGACGGATTTTTACCAAATTTTGTGAAGTAATAGCTTATAACCCGGGTCAACATATAGGGTACTTTATATTTAATAAAAACCCCTTATTCCTACGGGAAAATACAAAGACTGATTCTTACTAAAATAGATGGCGCCACATGATTACGAAAATACGTTATATTTAATCGCTGTCTCAATTAATAATGAATCATGTTATTTTTTTTTACCTGCTTCAAAACATAATATAAATTGAAACCCATCCAGGCACATATAAAATCATAAAAATAATTTCATGTTATTTACGTCATTATATCTACTAAGCAATAGATGGCGCAGGTAGTCAGTAAGATATACCTCTCACAAAAGTACATTCGAATTATTATTTTAATTAGGGTGAAAGCCCTCTCTGTTGCCACTTTAAGATGTTTTTCACTTCTTTCGCATCATAACTACTAAGCAATAGATGGCGCAGGAAGTCAGTAAGATTACGATATACCTTTCACAAATGTACATTCGAATGATTATATTAAGTAGGATGAAAGCCCCCGCTGTTGCCACTTTAAGATGTTTTTCACTTCTTTCGCCTATGGTCTTAAGTAGGTATCTATAAAATACAAAATTTATATCTAAAATTGTCAAGAATGTATCTTATACTTTTCTTTACATTTTTAAATTCTTACAATACAAAAAAACTACTTAAAAAAAATTTACAGACTCCAAAAATATTTGTCAACTGAAAAGGAAAAATATAATATCTATAATTTAGGTACCTTTTTGAGGTCGGTGCCAGTCAGTTTATTTTTTTTAATTACTTTTTATTTCATAAGTTTTAGTGTACAATAACAATAAGTTTTAGTGAATTGTACTATAACATACCCACGGAAACTACTAAACTGATTTTGATGAATCTTAGACTGTTGCCAAAGTTAGAATACACCTAATTTAAATCAAATAGAACCATCTCGATATGCCTTAAGAATTCGAGAAATTCGTGGACAAACATAGTAAAAAACATATAACTAAGTATTCATATACTTACGAAATTTAGTTTTATTTTAGTAAATTAAAAACCTATTTCTTAAACTTAAAATGTGCGAAGGGTGCCGATTGATGTGTTTTTGTTAATCAAATTTTAAAAGATACATCGAGAAATCAATACTTAACTAACTTAGATAAAATAAAAGAAACATCTAATTCGATGTAAACTGAATTATTACTATTGTTATTATGACTTAAAAGTCATAGATAAAAAGTATACTATCAAGCAAAAGTTATTAACGAAATGTTTTAAGCTAAGTAAGCACTCGGGGCAGTGGCCAAAACTGAAGTTTTCACCCTATTGATGTAATATTTCTATTTCGCATTTCCACTCGACGCTAGATGTCGCTACAGTAAGTATAGTGGTGCCACAAATATATCTGACCCGGTGACAGTGGTCGTGGAGGAGCCACTAGCAATACAAAATTAACTGTCAAAATGGATTGCCGGCAGTCAACAGTATATTTAGTACCAAAAACTAACCACTGTGTGAAATAAGTTTGTCGCAATGTAGACAAAATGTCACCAATGTAATTTTGAAAAATTTGCTCATAAACGCTAAGTGGCCAGTACCTACGTAGATACCGACACGTACCTACAATTTTTTATGTCATTTAACCGGCTCCGGCTACTTAGGCCTTCAGCCGTAGGTACCATCCAATAAAATAAAGGAATATTAAAAATAGTTTTCTATCTAACTTATTTATTCATTTATTTACTAGGAAAGCTTACATAAATGGTGTTAAATTAAATAATTAAATGGTATATCATTACATTTTATACCTGTTACTTAAAGAAAGTTAATTACAAGCTCTCACAAATAGGAAATGTCTCCATATCAAAATACTAGCCTTCCGCCCGCGACTTCGCAAGCTCGGACTAAACGACGACGTTATCCCGCGGGAATGTGATATTTTTCAGGGATAAAAAGTAGTCTAAGGCAGCCATTACACAGTCCATCCCAGATCGCGATCACTGATCGTGATCTTGATCGCGATCGAGATTTACTATGTAGATATTTTGCGATCAAGATCGCAAACCGTCAATCACCTTCGTACACAGTCAATCTGGATCGCGATCATTGATTTTGATCGCGGATCGCGATCCAGATTGACTGTCTAATGGCTGCCTAAGTATGTCACTTTTCAGCTGCCAAACTATTCCCATTCCAAAAGTCACGTCGATCCGTTGCATCGATTTTGACGTGAAAGACGGATAAACAAACAAACCCTCTTTCACATTTATAATATTAGTATGGATACACACAATCTCTTTTTCATTTTATAGTAAAAATATGATTGGCCTGATATTATGCATTACTAAGTAAGAACCATAAAGTTAATATACCTATCGGAATAGAGGAACAACCACGAGCTGTCAAACGAAACCGAAATTGGATCGCATTTGTGTGTGTAAAATTGTTTATGTATGCGTGTCAGTGATGTGCGTCATGTCGCTTTTCAGATTAATATCGATATCGATAATATTAAATAATTACAGTAATAAATAAATATATATTGGACACGATCACACTCATTGTTCCAATACCAAAGTATAGTAGCTTAAGCACTATTATTATGGAAATTAGAAACAACGACGGGTAATTACCACATACACCCAGACCCGAGGAAATATAGAAAAATTAGTTTTCAACATTTACCCGACCTGGGGGGCTACCGGCAAAAAAATATGGGTATGGGTATCGGCTTCAACTGTCACTTGAATTCCTTATTTTGATAGATTTTGCTACTTTGTTCTGTTAAACGTTGCTAGCTAGCTATCATTATACCCAAAGTCACAAAACAAATAACTTATAGTAGCTATTTTTTTTATAAAATTGACTTAAAGTTCAACGTATGAAGTTCATATCCATAAAGTTATGCGGTAGCCCCCCTGGGGGGGCTACCGCAATAGTAATATTATTAATATAACTAAAATTCCCATCTTGGGAAGGGATTTTGCATGGCTAAAACTTCGATTCTGCGGTGAAGTATGCATATTTAAGAAAAACTCCCAGAGATTTTAAATCATTTATTATACACTAGCGACCCGGCCATGCTTCGCACAATCCTTTGAACAATTTGGTGGTGCTTCCACAGTGATAGTACGTTTCACCTCTCGCGTTTGGAAATATTTTTCATCAAAATGCTTACTGCATAATAATCAATTTAGTCCAGTTAGTTTCTGGTATCCAAGTTAGTATGTAATCTGAAAGATAATTATATTACTAATGATAGTATATGTAGGTACCTATTCTAACAGTCAAAAACTGATACCTATGGATCAGTTAAGTATCTTAAATGGAATTACATTCCTAGGTAATTCATATCTAAACGTCTTACAGGTACTTTACCTAATACATATTCATTTTTTACCGCGTGATAGACAGTGGACATGAAATATCGATACCTTGATGCAGCCCTAGTGTAAAACGAAAATTATTTCTTTACACAAAATATTCGTAAATACTGCATTATGTGTAATCAATATTTGCTTGTTACATAAATAAATGTTTGTTGAAGAGCATTATCACACTTCTTGCTTTAAATTCGAAGCGCATTGGCAAAAATAAACCTTAGGAAGGGAGGTGTCGGTTTGGAATAATTTACCTGTGAACTGAACATTTTGCGGGATTATTTCATTGTGTTGTACAACAATCAATAACTGAGCAAGTCACCATGTTTCCATATCAATATTGGCTAAAAATATCTAAAATTGCACGTAAAATCCGAAAAAAATAAAATACCTAAATTCTCAGCGTGCTGATAAGTGCTGACAAACTGTCAAACAGTAGCCAAAAACGGTTCTGTTACGTTGCATCACGCATCTCCTTTTATCTCACAGTGTTGTTGCTAGTGACATCCCGCTCGCTCAGCCCTTTGTTTCTCTATTCCGATAGGTATATTAACTTTATGGTAAGAACATAAATTTTAGCTTGATACCTCCCACGCATACTTGAGAAAAAGTTTCTTGATAGGTAGACGGACAGATCTATGAATGAGGGCTCAACTATGTTCATGCAGCATTTGATAACAACATACTATGTTCATACCCTAGCCTGCATATTCGATATTCTTTAGACCCTTTTAGTAGAGAATAGGATTTCAAGAAGAGCGTTATGAAATCTGGGCAACAAACACACATAAACTAAACTAACACAAAAGTCACTACACCGCGCGTACAAAGTCGCGGGCAACAGCTAGTAAATAATAAATGAAAAAAATCGCTTAGTTTCAGCCATATACAACCCGCGTTATTTTTTTTTATCCACAAGTGATGAAGGCCAATTGCTACCCTGCACTTGGCCTTCATCACATATGATTTTAAGTGGTGATAAGGCTGAAGGTGGAAACGCACTACTCCCGGAATCCTCAATCACTAAGGAACTGGCTATCTTATCTGTAACTGCCGGAACACAACAATGTTATAAACAACGTTGTTATGGCGTCAGACTTAGATAAGATGATGGTAGCTACCCGCTTCCCGACATCTTGGAATTAATCCAGGCCTTCATAAAATTGCAGGATTTATCTGATGATGGAGTGTACATTCTGGACACCGGTGAAGAGATGTACTACTGGCAGGGCAAGAACACCCCGGAGAGGGTGAAGGTTGCCAGGGAGAACATCGTCAAGGTAAAGGAGAGAAATGATAAGTAACACGAATACTCTAAAAAAGTTCTTTTATTTAACTTGCCATGTTAGTTAGTGGGGGACAAATCTTGCAAATTTAATTTGACCCACTTACTACTAACTTTAAGCCTTTCGGTAGCTTAGTTGGTCAGAGCATCGGGCCGGATTCCCGGAGGGGCGGGTTCGAATCCCGCCTGAAAGCTGCTTATAGGGCTCGTGGTTTTTTACTATCACATTTTCCCTATAACAGTCTGATTTGAATAAACAAGTTTGACTTTGAGAGCGAACGCGCACTTGTGATTTTTAATCGGGCGATAGTTTGATCGTTCTCGGACTCAGTATAGAGTTAAATGGCAGTGCGCGCACTGACGATTAAAAATCGACCGATCAAACTATCGGCCGATAGTTGTTCGATCAAACTATCGTACAGCACAACTATCGGCCGGCCGGTATTGTGCATGAAGGACTAGTGAGCGCGCGCACTACATTCAACTAAACTATCGCCCAACTATCGGCCGACAGTTTGATCACAATCGGCTTACGGTTCCGACTAAACTATCATCATGTCAGCCGAACGACGCCCACTGCTGGGCATAGGCCTCCCCCAAGGATCTCGACAACGATCGGTCCTGCTTGGCCCGCATCCAGCGGCGCACCGCGACCTTGACCAGATCGTCGGTCCACCTTGTAGGGGGCCTGCCCACGGAACGTCGTCCGGCACGCGGTCGCCATTCGAGAACCTTTCCGCCCCAACGGCCATCGGTTCTCCGCGCTATGTGTCCCGCCCACTGCCACTTCAATGATGCAATCCTTCGATGGCAAACCCCCCCCAAAATGCAAGGACGTACCCAAGGGGGGGGGGGGGGTCCAGGGGGTCTGGACCCCCCCCCCCGAAATCCATTAATCCGCGGGATGGGCGTGAACTTCACGACGTTATCCCGCGGGAATGTGATATTTTTCCGAAATAAAAAGAAGCCTATGTTCCACTCGAGGCTACAAAGTATCTGTGTCCTAAATTTCAGCCAAATCCGTTAAGCCGTTTTGGCATGATTGAGCAACAAACATCTGAACTACCCCTGGCAACACTAAACTATCGGTCGACTAAAAATCACAAGTGCGCGTTGGCGCTAACTTTATGTTTTTTTTTCAGGAGTACATAGAAGACGACGGCTTGGACCGAACTGCTGACAACGCAATGGTCGTGGTGGTGAAGCAAGGCAGGGAGCCTCAGGTGTTCCGGAAACTGTTCCCGGAGTGGGACAACGACATGTGGGATGTGAGTCATCATCATCATCATCACCACTGCTGGATATGTCTGTTCAAATTACACTTCTGTCGTCCAGACGAGGATTTACCCTGTATTCACGGGAATTGAATAAAAGAGATTTTTCAGTTTTGTATGGAGCCTCGGCTAGGACTTTGTACACTATACCATAGGCAAGCAAAAGATAAATATAATAACTGAAAACTAATTATATCGCATTAAGCTAACGCGTTTGATGGTACAAAAGCATTATTTAGTCTTAATAATTATGCAACCCTGATTCAATATGGTGGTAAAATGTCACACTAACATTAAAAAAAAGGTTCACATTGACAGATTATCATCAGTCGTCAATGTCATCATTTTTTCGTACAGAAACGTCAAAGTTTCCGAACGTGATTTAAATATGGTTGCCAGTGTGACCATGGATGGCAAAGAATTTTTATTTTAAAGTTTATTTTTGTACCATTTATCCAGAAAGACAATGAGATTTTTAATATTTTATTTGACTTTACTATATTTTTACTATTAGTACGAATGGTGTACAATGTCCTAGCCGAAAATGAAAAATGTCCTTTATTAAAATTTGTTCCCGTTGTCTCCATGATGGGGAAATAAATTATGGGGACAACCGAAAGTCATGATTATTCAACAAATAAGCCACTTGTCTAGGCCTTCTGTTGTTTTATTGCTTCAATCGACTTAAAAGAAAAACTAAAATAATGAAAATTAAGAAAAAAAAATTTTTTTTCGTTTGTGAAAAAAAAGACCACGTGGAATATTAGGTATTCCGGCTGGACAAACTAGTTTGACCACCCGGAAGAACAGGATTTTTTACCCTGGTTCTTGCGGAAAAAAATCACGTGATATTTGCCGAGACACCCCCTCTCCCCCACGTGAGAATAGATGAGATTCGGCTTGACATAATTCAAATTATACTGTTATTTCAGAATCAAACATCCTATGAAGACATCAAGAACGAGACGAAGGCTGCCAACCCGGAAAAATAAAAATCTGTTTAACTTTTTAATATATACCAGTATTTATTAAGATTTAAAGACACGTTTTCTATTGTCTTAATTATACTTTAAGTATTTATGTTAAATTACATTTTATTTTAAATGACTACTGATATATATTTCTAGATTGTTATACAACTAGGAAAAATCATGTAAACAATATCATTTATACAACAGCATTTAATAAATATTTTACACTTATGTCTGACACATTACTATTAAAATTTATTCAAGTACAAAAGTTCATTATTTTTAACATGTTTTTACATAGATTAATAACTCTTCGCTTCGCTTACGCTAGATCGATAGCACAGTTTATATATAAGCTAAAGCAGTTAGGAAGTTACATACAAACGTTCGAAATGACACACGCACACAGACGCACGTCTATACAAGGCCCCTAAGCGTGAAACTAATTAATTAGTAAACTAATTAGTTCTTAGTCTTGGGTGAACTTAAATCCCTCGCTACACTCAGGACTCTTCTTTCTTTAACACCCTCGTTACGCTCGGGAGTAAACTAGAGTCCTTCGTTAGGCTCGCGATTTAAATCGTCACCCGCGACAGAAGATACTGCTTTATCCCCTTGGTTAATAATCTACTATTAAAAGGTACAATTCAAAGTTATGCTGCTGACTGCAAGGTGCTAACTATTGTCGCCTTTATAGGCGCGCGTACACGGGCAATTTTTTCAAATCAAATAGTTTATTGCATTCCATAAAGTAAGAAAAGATGTTACATACCATGATAATAGTAGTTTATCTGACTGTCGCATAATGAGGGGTATTAAAACACGAGTGGGAGTTTATTCCACGAGTGTTTTAATACCGAGATATGTGCAGTCTCATACACTACTTTATCTACACTCATTACATTTGTTATATTATTTCAAAAATAAAGCAAATCAATATTAATTATAAAATGTGAATTGGTGCCAAACCCCACTCATAGGAGTGTATACGGTCTATTCCTTCTAAATTCAATATTCTAATTTTAAAAACGTTTCTGATTGTTGCCGGCTAAAGAAGAGCTTGAAAAAGTTGGAAGTCAGGGCCGGTAAATCCTACGGTAGCCATGGAGACTGTAAATTTAAGAAATATAAGTGTTTTATAATGAGTGACAGCTGTATCCGGGTGTTGCATAATGGTCATTATGAAACACCCGGATACAGCAGCTTTATTTTTAAAGTTGACTATGGCATAAAGTGTACCATTATACATTCAGGCATGAGTTCATAATTCGAATATTATAACATGAGTGTAGATAAAGATCTTTTCAACACACTTGCTCATAAAGTGAGCCTTATTACATCGATCTTAGGACCATAAACCGAACTATAACCCACGCGTGCATAATAATATTACAGTACTAGTTGCGTAATAGAATTATCCCTACAAAGTTAAGTAAGCACCTAACTGCAAATTATATGCGAGTAAACAGAGACTTTTCAATTTAACCGGGAAATACAGTATCCCTACAAAGTTAAGTTACTACCTAACTGCAAGTTATATGCGGGTCAACAGAGCTTTTTCAATTTCATCGGGTAATAGATACAGTTCTTTTTTTGTAACAACAAAGAGGTTTTATACGGCTGAAAATCCATTTACGTTTTTAGAATAAATAAATGTGTCCCTAATTAAGACAAAAAACATAATTAAGTATATTATTATCAAATTATTTATAATAGGGTATTTTACTGTTGTTGAAATGTAGATATTTAATGATGACGTTAAAAAATATTGCAATTAAGAATACCAAATGTGAAAAAATAATTTGAATCTGTTTTATAATAAAAGAATTATAGTCTGTTTGATTTTGACTATAGCTGTCTCTTTCTAAAACGAAATCTTCTATGGCGTGACTATGAACCTTTCCGAAACCGCGCCACTTGAAATTTGACACCACGTGACGTCATTTTCTTATCGCTATGTTTTGTTTTTGTTCGTGACGCCAGATGTAAACACTTAGAACGCTCACAGTTACATTTCTGAGAAGGTTATGAATAGAGCTATTGAGATAAGCATAAATTGGACATTTTTATGATGTTTTGCTATTTAAAATAAAATATATATAAAAAATGACGTTGCAAAATATATATATATATGTAAAAAAAAAACATAAACTAAATATACGGTAACATACAATTGTTAATACTTTTATCTACTATAAAAACTGTAAAAAAACGATATTACAGCAGTTTATATACCTTTTACAACGAAAGCACAAAAAAAATACACTTAGCGCCGGCACTGACGTCGACTGACTCGAAATTTCTGAATGTACGAATTTATTTCGTATTGATTGTATTTTAGTCTGTGCTAGTATTTGGTATGAATGAACGGGGAATTTATTAAGCAATCGGTCAAAAAATATTCAGACTAAAGAGAGTCTTAGATACAAAGTAATAGAGACTAAAATCGACCATGGTCTCCTTGACTGCTTAAGCAGTCAACGGGTCCCGAGAGGTGAAGCTACTAACCCACTGACGTCACTAAGATAGCGTCCTGTCCTTGTCTAATTATAAAGTTTGAAGTCCTATATCTTTGAAAATATTTAAGATAATTCAAAATGAAAACTTGTTTTGTGTAGCTAATATTTCGAAAAACATTTTAAAGAAATAAAAAAAAATCAGTAAAATACCGTATTCACAATAATTTGTTATAAAACATTTGCATTTTATCGCTATTATTATACTTAATTATTTTGAAGTAGGCTGTATGGCTGTATGTAATCAATAACCTCACATTTGACGCGTGCAAAAAAAAAAACTTGCGCGCTTTTAAATAGTATATAAATAATATTAGGTTAATACAATATGTATGCAATAAATGTTTGTTTTTCCTCGCAAGTGTGTTGGAAAAGTGCGTATGAAACTCGTGAGCAACTTACTCACTAGACACTCGGCTGATTTACGCCCTCGCCTGCGGCTCGGGCTGCAACCCACAGCCTCGTGTATAATGAGTGTGCGTTACCGCCGCAAAAACTTGTGCTTTAGAGAGATGAGACCTTATCAGATAATTAGTGTGTCGTGAGGAGAAATTTGTTTACTAATAGCAAAATTTGTGTGAATTGTAGTTTTTGAGATATTTGACAAAGACAGTTTTTGCCAGGGTCACGTTTTAAACGTTACCCTGGCAAAAAAAGTTGTTTTAGCTCGGAACTAAATACATGAATAGATAGCTTTTGTTGCGTTGTAAATGTTAGCAAACAGCAAAAATTGTGTGTGTTATGGTTCTTGAGTTATTTGAGTTTTTGCTGGGGTAACGTTTTGAGATTTTCCATATCTCAGAAACGGTTCAACGCAGAAGTTTGAAAAAAATACCAGTAAGAGACCTGAATTTGTTTAAACTTGTTTAAACATTAGTTTTTGATTTGGTTGTCGTAAACCAACGTAATTAAATGTTTTCGAAAATCAGAAAAAACTGATTTGTAAGTAAACTATTACATTTACAACCAAACAAACAGCTGCAAAACATACCCGTGGTAGACACTTATTATGTCTAGAATTTTAGATCTTGTAACTTTACACGGTTTAAAGATAAAGATAAATTTGATTATGTTTAGACTGGTCGTACTTTAGAGATCGAATACACAGTTTCCATAACATTATGGCACATGGCATACATTAAACAAATTTAAGTAATTCATGAACATTCGTTCCTGTTAATTTTAGCTTTCAATTACAGCTATCATGAAAGATATATCAAAAACAAGATTGAGACAGCAATTCTTTAATAAGCCGACCAAATTGTAAAGGTCACTTATAAGCGACCGCACCATACGTACGGGCTATCTTCGTAAATTAGCAGCTTAGTATCCGATGTTTTGTACAGTTACGCAGAAAAACGTTATTGGTAAAGTATTGATTCTACTAGTTTTCTATTTTATAAGTAAAAATCATGTTTATTAATAGTAGTTTTAAATAATTTAATGATTTACGATAGTTATTAGTTTAAAGGCAAATAAATAAAGGTTGGTCAGTAGTAATCTATATCTACCTAAGTAGGTAATAATCTCAGTAAGCAATTTATAGTGTGATTTATTTGTCAGTACCAATCATGTACCAATAAATACATTTATAGTAATTTGTTGTTTCTCTTTAGTCAAACCAATTGTTTTATTTTTATACCACAACTGTCGTGATGAAGAATAGGTGTAAGGTTCTCCGATCACGATGTATGGATGATGAAAGAACTCACCATTGAGGATTCCTTCTCTTATCAATTAATGTCTACATTAGTGCTCTTGTCAATGTTTACCTGCTTCGCCTTAGTGTGTTATACACGGTATTCTTATTTCCAGCCCTGAGGTGTTGTGTTGAGAATTTGGTTTGAGTTAATTACATCATCCTCCTGTAATTATAAATGGAGTATAATGCAACTGATATGTGCATTCTAAGTATTTAAGATGTTAATGTAGGTTCTGGCAGGTTAATCCCGATGTGACTCACAGAAATAGTTAACATAGTTCTACCATTAGTCTGTTACACTATGTGACCACCGGAGGACCTTTCATCACTACTCTAGGGCGCACCCAAATAGTGGTCTAAGAGTACGCTATACCGCTAGCATCCTCCGGATTTTAAGTATATTAGAATTGATACCTGTGTTCCTCTCGTGGGTGATCTAATCTCATTATTAGGCTGTGGCTACCGGAGGATCTCTCATCACTACTTCAAGGCGCACCCAAGTAGCGGTCTCAGAGTACGCTATACAGCTAGCATCCTCCGGATTTCATTAAGCTCTTGTCATCCAAGATTTTACTTATGCCTTACCGTTGTCCTTTGTAATCATCGACCTATTTGAGGAGCACAATATCCAAGGGGATGTTCCATCCAAGACGTATCTCATACCCCATTTACTTTAATAGAACTATCGCAATTGAGATACACCTTGGATCACATCCCAGAACTGGCCAGCTCTCTCTTAAGCCGCATAGAAACAGACATAATAATTTGTGGTTAGTCTTATCAAGTAAATTTCTTATTCCACCGTCAATACTTAGTATCGTAAAGTGTCTTATCATGTTTAAATACTTAGCTTTATATTCAGCACGGTTTCCTGAGCCCGGTTTCATATCTTGAATCACTTTAAACTATTTACTCGTCGTTTTATGGAATTACAACTGACAATCACTGTAGGCCTGTTATTGCAGTGACAGTTGTGATGTCACTTTATTGGCGCCAAGTTCAAACTTCTTTGAGCATCGCGTTCGTCGCGACAACAACGCAACGAAAACGCCACGCTAAACTTTTTTTACTTTCGCGATGCAAGCCGGTTCTCGCCTCGTTCGCCTATCGCAAATATTTACCGTTTTAAAGTCCATTGAGCGTTTTCACATTGGATTGGACGATAACGGTAACGAAACGATATCGGCACGATATCGTCGGACTGGCAGTTTGATACAATCACTACTAAATGCTTTCACACTGTGTCGTTCGTTACCGTCAACGATATTGTCTGTCGTGCCGATATCGGTGTAGTATCGTGTCGGTGTCGTTATCGTCCAATGTGAAAACGCCCATTTGCTTAGATAATGTCGCCCTTTTATCGCACCGCATTGGCACGTGCCGCTTTTTGTCAAAGGTTGCCGCCGCATAAACAAAAGAAGCCGCGTGCGGCGTACACCCGCAATTGAATTGGATTTTAGGATTCGGCATTTACTAAATTATATTTTCTTAAATAATCTACGTTTATTATAAATACAGGTGGTAACGACGGTTGTGACTTGTGACAATTCAGGCGATGATGAGTAATCATAATAATCATATAAAAATGATTATTATTATTTGTAAATCACTTATTTAACTTCTTTTTATATAAAAACTAGCTTTCCGCCCGCGGCGTCGCCCGCGTGGTATACCCGACGTTATCCCGCGGGAATGTGATATTTTTCCGGGATAAAAAGTAGCATTAGTTTCTCTCCAGGCCACAACGTATCTGTGTCCCAAATTTCAGCCAAATCCATTGGGCCGTTTTTGCGTGATTCAGTAACAAACATACAAACATCTAAACTTTCATTTATAATATTAGTAGGAAGTAGGATATACAAATTTTCATTAAGATTGACTTTGGTACCCAACTTGAGTGTATTATTTTATATCTGCATTTTATAGCAAGAGCCACAATGCCGTGCTAACTTTACACAACATGTCAAGCCAAACCATAGTCATATTTTGACACGTGGACTGGAAGGTGACTATTGCTTAACCAACCTTGTCGTGGAAGTGGCACCAAATCACAAATTATATGGACTAGTCACCAATTTGTAACCTATCACGTGTTCTACAGGAATTCCGAAGTAAACTCGCTCTCTGAAATGTCAACGCAGCCGTGCGTAATATTGTCTTGGCGCGAGACGAGATGGGAACGCTCGCTCTTCCGACCCAGCCAACGAATTAGTCTGTGTCGTAAACAATGAGTCACACCAATACATCAAAATATGACTATAAAAATTACTGCGTTTAATGCGCGTACTCGTGCAAGTAATAACAGTTTTGGTTTCATCGAAATCTGTCCAGGATTTCCAAAGTTACAGCGTTGTAAAGTTTCACCAGCTTTTGTAAATTTGCTTTCCTTGCGCGCTATTGCGATGACGTCCTGTCGCAGTGACATCTTCGATTGCGGCTGCTGCGGGTGATTTCCGTCCAACTGTACCTACATAGAGTCCGTCCGTGCGCAATTTTCGCGCAACTGGTGCGTTTTTGGCGCTAGTTACAGTACATTTTCTTCGTTCTAAGGTTATGGTAAATGATTAGTATTCGATTTCGACCGCGCGCAGCCGCACTCTAAAACTGTCACCTACTGTTCATTCCACTTGTCTGACGAGCACTCTAGGAACAGTTTTTACGGGAAAATGTTTTTTAACAATTTTCCACGCAATTTTTCCATATATATTTCTTACCGTTAAATTAAACTTCCCCTGGAATACGACAGACATTTTAAAACTAAAATCGGCCCAGCCATTCTTTAGTTTTTGCGAGACTAACGTACATTTTATATTAAAAGATAATCTGACCAGCTAACTTTTGTACGCAACTGTACTAACAAAATATCCATAACATCCCGTTCATTTAAGATGGTTACGCTTATGTATAGCGCGGTCGCTTTTACGTGACCTCTACAATTTGGGCGGGTTACTAGAGAATTGTTGTCATGTTCTTGTTTTTTATATATCTTTCATGATAGCTGTAATTGAAAGCTAAAATTAACAAGAACGAATGTTCATGAATTACTTAAATTTGTTTAATGTATGCCATGTGCCTTAATGTTATGGAAACTGTGTATTCGATCTCTAAAGTACGACCAGTCTAAAATTTATCAAATTTATCTTTATCTTTAAATCGTGTAAAGTTACAAGATCTAAAATTCTAGACATAATAAGTGTCTACCACGGGTATGTGTTGCAGCTGTTTGTTTGGTTGTAAATGTAATAGTTTACTTACAAATCAGTTTTTTCTGATTTTCGAAAACATTTAATTACGTTGGTTTACGACAACCAAATCAAAAACTAATGTTTAAACAAGTTTAAACAAATTCAGGTCTCTTACTGGTATTTTTTTCAAACTTCTGCGTTGAACCGTTTCTGAGATATGGGAAATCTCAAAACGTTACCCCAGCAAAAACTCAAATAACTCAAGAACCATAACACACACAATTTTTGCTGTTTGCTAACATTTACAACGCAACAAAAGCTATCTATTCATGTATTTAGTTCCGAGCTAAAACAACTTTTTTTGCCAGGGTAACGTTTAAAACGTGACCCTGGCAAAAACTGTTTTTGTCAAATATCTCAAAAACTACAATTCACACAAATTTTGCTATTAGTAAACAAATTTCTCCTCACGACACACTAATTATCTGATAAGGTCTCATCTCTCTAAAGCACAAGTTTTTGCGGCGGTAACGCACACGTATAATGAGCAACGTTAGCTCACTTGTATCATAATATACTATTATAATCTTTATCTTCATTTTTCGGCAATAATTGTTTGGCTACTGTAATGTAATGGATCAATTTGGAGCAATTAAGTGGAGCGATGTTGCTCCATATTTCCCGGTATTGTGTGGCCGTATCTCAGCAACAGGTTGCTACATTATGACATTTTTCCATAGCCCTTAGTGGCAGGCGTCCGTCAGTCCGTCACTCAAGGACGCGAGATAAGTGCCACCGCTTCGCGTATATCTCGGGATACAATTTACAGCGGGCCGCCCGCCGCACGCCCGCCCGAGCGAGATAGAATATATGCGATAGAAAGAGATGCAACGTCTAGCCGTTCGTAATTAGAGCCGTACAAGCTCAATTCTACTATATCGTATTGAAGTTAAAGTTGCTATTTGTTTAATTAAATGGTTTCGCGGAGTGCAGCATCTGTACTTGTACTATTATTTATTGTGTTAGTGGCGTGACGACTTGTATGGCGGGATTTATAGGAATTGCGCAATTTTAGTTGCTCGTGTAAGCGCGCCTTAAAGCGTATTTATTTAATTTAATTTATTTATTTATTCTTTGGAAGATTTACAGACAAATATATTATTATTATTACAATCGGTAGTTTAAAACAATGCCATTTACAAATCTCCACCAATAGTATACACGTAGAAATCGGCGCCGATCTGCCAGCGATTATCGGAGCCCGTTGGAACTTGTCGGAACGGTTCCCGTAAGCGCTGCTGGCAAATCGGCGCTAGTAGTCATGTTCTAAGTATATTATACGCCTTTTCTATGCAACGGAATCGCATTGGCCAACTCTTATTTAATAATATACAGGAAAAATGTTTGACCAGTGCACAAATTTTTAAGCCCCCAGTACAGGTTGGCCGACCACGGTCGGCGACCATGACCAATACATCGTACATTGACACTTATGAAAGAAATTTTTTTTAACTTGTTCGTTCAAAAGTGTCAATCAACGATGTATTGGTCATGGTCGGCCAACTTGTACTAGGGGCTTTAGGATCAACTCAGAATCGGTAAGTGAACAACTTTCTCCTAGAAACATGGGTCAAACTACGACAAAAATTTTTGGACTCCCCATACTAAATCGATCACGTGATCAGTCCGATTTGTATGAAGAGTTACAAAATTATTGTCATATTTCGACATATGTTTCTAGGAGAAAGTTGTTCACTTACCGATTCTGAGTCGATCTTAAAAATTTGTGCACTGATTAAAAATTTACCCTGTATAAGATAATATCGGGATAAAATATAGCCGATGTTACTCAGGAAGAATGTAGTTTTCTGAAGGTCAAAGAATTTTCGGAGCCTATTCGAAGCAAACAAACAATCAAATCTGCGCCAGAGGTCTCGGGTTCGATTCCCGAACAAGACAAATATTTGTGTGCATGAACATGTCTATTTGTCTTGGTCTGGGTGTTTTCTATGTATATTGAGTATGTATTTACAAACAAAAAGTATTTAAGTATATATTTATCCGTTATCAAGTTCACGTAGACACAGTTTCTTAAGAAATTAACTACGGGCTTAGATAATTGGTGTGATTGTAAGAGAGTATTTATTTATTTATAATATTAGTAAGAGTAAGAGCGAACATGCACTTGTGATTTTTAATCGGGCGATAGTTTGATTGTTCTCGGATTCAGTATAGAGTTAAATAGCAGTGGCAGTTAAATACAGGTAGGTTTGAGGGTGCGACGCCGGTGGGGTAAAAATGTCCCGCCTCTCCTGCTTTCAGCTATCAGGGGACTTGGGGAACTAGGTGAAATGGTCCCGACCTAGGGGACTGATCATGATCACCCGTCTGGCTTCGCTGGCCTCCCCCCTATAAATAATAATAATAATAGCTCTGTACTGCAATCAACATGAACCGATACGTGTAAATACAAGTACTTACTCAATACTTTTCTTTCGATAACAAGTACTTTTGGTATCGATAATTTAGAACTGAGTGCCAAGTAGTATCGAAAGAACAATACTCTTGTGTCGGTACTCGCTTAGTCACCCACTCACAGACACTGTTGATGAGGGTTTACTTGTATGCGAAAAAAACTAATATGCAAGAGATTGTTTTCATTATCTGGACGAAAGTTACTGCTTATAGAACTAGTTTTATTGCAAAACATTATGAAAATTTACTATACTTAGGAAGAACATCAAAAATATTACTTAGTTTTTCTTACCTTTCTTAAATTTTATGTAATATATACCTCATGGGAGGCCTATGCCCAGCAGTGGGCGTCTTTCCGCTGACATGATGATATACCTCATCAACATTTCTTACAAGAGCATGGATACTTTTCATTTGATACCGATTAGGTACCTTACAACCGATACTGGATGTAAGCTTTTTGAACAATAAGTGAGAAGTGCTTATTTAAAAAAAAAGTTACTGTGTTGCTACACATTGGTTAATAATCTGCACTAAATTATTATTCTCTAGAGCTGCGGCTACTCTCTCCTTGTCCGCTAATTGTTTGTTCACAGCATGTTCGGAAGCATGCGTGCCTTCAGATACTTTGACGGTCACTTTGAAACGAGATGGTAATGCTCGCAGGAGTTGGACCCTGATGGATAGACCTGGAAATAAATAATATAGCTATATTGAATTGATAATTTAGAGTAAAGTTAAGTAAACAAAAGTGAATTGTAGGAAAAAACCCTACCAGTCTCGTAAGTAGCTTATAGGATACATACTACAGGGCTGGTGGTTTTTTATCAAATAATATCAAATTGCATTACACTAAAAAAAATACTATGTAACACATCTAAAATACTGAAATGTACACCAAAAACTAGTTGTGGTGTGCATTTAGCATATTTAGGTGTGCATTCCAGTATTTTTGTAGGTTAGACTAGATTGGTGAGCAGTTAAAGGCTAACCATTGATTTCCATCATAATTTTTCCTTTATTTAAAAGTTGCATTGTGCCCGATAATGCTTAAATAATTATGGTTCAAAAGTGACACGAGATATTTATGCAAACTTCTAGAACTAGACTCAGACCAAATAAAAAAGTAAGACGGAACGCCCCGAACTAAAAAGTGAAGCCACTTTTTTATGTATGTGTGCGTGCGCCGGCCGCGTGCGTGAGCGTGAGTCGCTTTTATAATGCTTTTAGTGTGTTAGTTATGGGTGTAGTTTAGTTACATGTGTGTTGTGCGTGTAACTTGGGTGTAGTTTTGTTGGTGTCACTTTTTAGTTCTGAATGTTCCGTCTTACTTTTTTATTTGGTTTGAGGAACTAGAACGCTAGGCACTAAAAACTATGCTATTCTTGTTGTAAAGTAGCTTAAAACAAACCTATTAAAGTAGCCATACTGCAGTGAGGTATAGTCGGCGTAAAGTTAACATCAACCGTATTCTCTTTGTTATTTACAACTATATTGCTTTCCTCGATCACGCGAAGCTCCTCCAGTGACAATGGGTGCTCAGGATCGTTGATATTCCTGATTAAATCGAATATTTCACGCTCGTCAATTTCGTCTTCCACGTCTTCGTCACGGTCTGTAGAGGTGATCGCACGCTCGGAACCCTTCTCGTATATGTGGGGATTGACGTTATCAGCTACTTTGGCCATTATCACTGCTTTTGTTTGGTATCGATTTTCTGATTAAAATTGAAAGTACGAGAGAGAAATAACCAAAACAAGAAAAACAATTAACAAACAGCTGGCGCATCGCATGCGAAATACAATAAATAAAACTGACGTTGACATTGACAATTGACATTGGAATGTTCGTTCCTAAAGGAACAGGCTAAGGTCTGAGACCATACTACCTAGTCATTTCTTTCTTCAGTCTTGAAAATATGTCTTTAGTAATACAGTACTTCTTCTTATGGGTTGTTTACATGTATTCTTATTCATTCTTGCCCGCGCGCCGTGCCAATTTGGGAACACCTATACGGGTAAGGCCGACAAATTGGCCTGATATAACATAAAAGTAACTTAAAAATATAAGTTACCGGGTAACTTAAAAGTAACACAAAAGTTTCAAAGGGGATGTCTACAATAGGACATATTCATTTTTTTTTCGAAAAATTAATAATTATGTTACTAAGTTCAGTAAAACTCGTTTTATTTTTTTAACCTTTATTTTTTTTTGTAAAAAACAAAATAATAACGCACTAAAAATTTTAATTCTTCTCTAATTAAATTAAAAATCAATAAAATATTTTTACTGTTATTGAGTTAAATCTCGCCATTTTTGCTTTTTCTCTTCTTTATCCTGTTTTGTATATTTTTCAGGATTCCCTCTTTGTATTTCCTCCCTAACTTTTTTGTTTTTGAGCGGGAGTGAGATGCATCTGTCATATGAAAAACTATAATATCACTATCAATAATTCTTAATAGGTACATAATTTTACAAAAAGTTACTTGTGCTATGGGGAATAAAAAATCAACTTTTAAAATCAGTAATCACTTTAATAAGATTTAATTTAAGAAACAATCAATATAAATCTGCGGTGCGTTAATTCACTGCAATTTAATTAATGCTTTATTTTACAGTCCCAAATGTGCATTAGGCTTAACATCACTTTTATGTTACGTAACTTAAATATAAAAAACAATAGTAACATAAAAGTAACTTAAAAGTAACATAAAACCTTTCTCTTTTCAAAAGACGCTCAATCTATGACACTATAATGAATAATTTATCAATTTTTATAACTTAAAACTCTAATTTATAGATTATATTTATCGAATAATCTGCCGATTAAAGCAAAACGATACAAATATTACCTTAAAATCACATACCACTTTTTTTGCGGCGAACGTAAGCACGATCTGGGGCAAACAAACTCAAGTAGCACCTCAATAATGGCCGACAGGTAATTGTCATACCATAAACAAGCAAGGTACTGGTGTTGCCAATTATTAAAAACGGATTCTACTGCTCAATTACTTCGTGTTATACAAGATAATGGTAACTTAAAATCGGTAACATAAAAGCATAAAATACAAGGACAATATTATTAATATAAAAATGATTATTATTTTAATTGCTAAACTGTAGTAAAGTAAATAAACAATGTCTAAAATAGGTGGTTCTTCAAAGAAAATATTTTAATTGCCAGTGGAATGAACAGAAATTTAATATTAATACCGATTGTGTATGGGGGATCATTTGGGACACTTTTATTTGTTCTAGCAATTGTGTATTCCCGTTTAAAAAATATTTTTATTAAATGGAAAGAAGTAGTTTTACAGTCGTCTGCGTATTTAGACACTTATATAAATGATCCTTTTTTAAGAGGAAAGCTATAAAATTTGATAGTTTTAAATATTTTTACCAAAAAGTTGCTGGACGCCACGTCGTCTAGCAAATCAGCATTATTTGGCGGCCTTACCCATATATAACTATTGATGTGCCTCCGGAAAACATACAGCATTGTCTATGAAGAAGCAGTGTGTGTAGCTTTACGATGGTGTGGTCTGGCCTTTAGCCATAGACAAAGTCGATCTTCCACTATTCATCCGCTAGGTGTCGCCTGTGTCCCCAGCTAGGGCGGAAGGTGTCTGCCGCCATTCCGAGTCTCATAGCGTTGTGTACTTTCGTCACGTACGGACGAAAATCGTCCTGTATCTTCATAATCTTCAAATAAAGATCAGAAATTCAACTCACACGTTAATTATTAACGTTTTTTCATAAACGATCTATATTAAATTTGTTATTTTTTTTCTCGGTTATTACGGAATTTGCGGAAAAATATGGCGTTGGTCAACTGGCTCCATTACATCGACATCGACGAGAGGGATCCAGTACAAGAGAAGAGTTTGACCAGCAGCTCCAGTGAGACTGATCAACAAGCATCAAACACCGAGAAAAGGAAACTAAGAGCTGAGGTAACGGTCGATCCTCGGATCGATGCGTGATATATCAGGTCAGTCTTTTTACAAATACAATAGGTACTGATGAGAACTTGACTAAGCCGATTTGTATCAATGTCAAGACACCAACTGGATATGCAAAACTGTTAGAACTAAGTAAATGTACATAAAAAGTTCATCAAACCAGTTGACAAGAAACTTTTCAAACTTATGATGGAATTTCAACCTTGTTACTCTTAAAATCGGCAATACGTTCACTACAAGCTTTGCATGATATGTTTTAACCAACCCAGTATTGAAATTAAAAATAATAAAGAGTTATGTTTACGATTTTTTAACCAACATGAATAGCAGGCACAATAAACTTGCTAGCGTTTTCTGAGCTAAGGATATTTATATCGTTACCCATTACACATTATTAATAAAAATAGAAAAAAAAACATAATGCCTAGTGTTTATGTTACATCAATACCATGCATTGCGGGTCTTTATCCCTTTTGCCCATGGGTGAATCCTTATAAACGTTTGAATTTACTTACACAAAGGTGAATTGATTTAAAGGCGGTAGAATTTATTAAAAAGGCTACGTTTGCTTCCAGAAATGAGCCTGGGTTTTTACCTACCCTCATCTTTGAAATTATTTAAGAAATTTTCACGGAACAAATTCCTTTCACATCGGCAACGAAAATAGAATAAAACAGACTGAAAAACTAAATGAATGTGCTATTTCGTACATTTGACATTATTTTCTTCATGTATTTTATTAGAACGTAATGTTAGTACCCACATGTAAATTGGGCTTTCACTATCTTGCACATTACAGGTAACGTTTGTTTTATACACGTTTATATACTATTTCATTATGGTCGTACTACCTACTGTGTGTTTTGTCAACACATATAGTTACCTCTATATGCGCAAAACTGATCTGTGCGGGTTGATAATAGTGAATCTCGTGTGTATCTTGCTCTTGCCACACATTAACCATTTTTTTAAAGAAAATAATGAATTCACAAGTAACAGTGAAACAATTAAATGACAATACCAGTGCAATGACAATACCAGTACATGTACATGCAATGACATTACCAGTAACATCAGATTGATCCGGGCACTTTTGAAAGGAGGGATTATGGTCAGTTTGTTATAAACAAGACTCCCAGTCTCATTTCCAAGCCTTTTCTGCGGAAGAAAAGCAATGGAATAATGCATTCAATCTTCGAAAGCTGAACGAATAGTTAATTAAAATAACTCATCACTTTGTTATTTATTATTACTTGCGCAGACAGTACCTGATTATAATTACATCACCAACACATATAACTTGTCAGAACTAGTCACTTTTGTCATATTTCACATTCTGCGAAGTCGGTGTTCCTTCAGCTTGGAGACTGAATGGAAAAAAACTAGATATAAAACTAGAGTAAAGGAATCTACACTCGTATCCCTACTTACTGCACAATCGCATCGGGTGGTTTTAAGGACCAATTATCAAGGTTCGTTTTTGTGTTAATTGCATTGCGCAGTCTCAGATGACCGTTTAGTGTTTGAGAGGTCAGGTCATGACCACCTACACCTACTAAGTTGCACCTACAGGCTGCGACGCGGAGGCTGATACACTTTTGCAACAGTAACGTGCTGGGTCGCAGAGACCCAGTAACGTGTTGGGTCGCGGAGACCCTATCAGCGAGAGTTCGTCGAAAATTATTGCAACAGCAACGTGCTGGGTCGCAAAGACCCAGTAACGTGCAGGGTCGCGGAGACCCTATCAGCGAGAGTTCGTTGAAAATTATTGCAACAGCAACGTGCTGGGTCGCGGAGACCCGGTAACGTGCTGGGTCGCGGAGACCCTATCAGCGAAAGTTCGTCGAAAATTATTGCAACAGCAACGTGCTGGGTCGCGGAGACCCAGTAACGTGCTGGGTCGCGGAGACCCTATCAGCGAAAGTTCGTCGAAAATTATTGCAACGGCAACGTGCTGGGTCGCGGAGACCCAGTAACGTGCAGGGTCGCGGAGACCCTATCAGCGAGAGTTCGTTGAAAATTATTGCAACAGCAACGTGCTGGGTCGCGGAGACCCTATCAGCGAAAGTTCATCGAAAATTATTGCAACAGCAACGTGCTGGGTCGCGGAGACCCAGTAACGTACTGGGTCGCGTAGACCCTACCAGCGAAAGTTTGTAGAAAATTATTGCAACACTAATGTGCTGGGTCGCTGAGACCCAGTAACGTGCCGGGTCGCGGACACCCTATCCCGACCCGGAAGTTTGTCAAGGTCTTACCTGCCGTGTCGCGGACACCCTATCCCGACCCGGAAGTTTGTCAAGGTCTTACCTGCCTACTAATAGACCGATGGACCAAGAAACTGCGGAGGCCGTTAGACACCTGGAGAAGCCTGGTTTGTACAGTCAATTACTAAAAACCTACCCTAACGCCCTCTCAACACTGGGAATATTCCCGAATTCGGCGAAATACAGCAGAAAATTCAAAATATAGCGAATAATTTAGTAGCAAGTAGGCAAATTCAACAAGACTCTAGATCGCTTCATAGAACAGAGGTACTGCCTGGCCTGCGTGCACTTTAGAGTCTGCTGTACCGTCGTTATGCGTAATAGCGAGGCCGGCGAGATTTTGTAGGCCACGGCACGGCCGCACTGCCGCTACTACTCACAAATATTGTAACGCTAATTCGACAAAATGTAACTTCGACATACTATCTCGATTCCTACAAGGGTATGCCAAGAGATGATGTGGCGCGGAGCCACACAGCTGTTTGTGTTGTGGCGCGGAGCCACAAACCACTCGACAAAAATACTAGAACCTCCAGTTACTCACTTTCTAGCTAACGGACGCTTCCGAGTAGAGTTGGGGCACTCGTCTATACAGAACATGCATGATAGTCGAGCCAGAGTGTACTCGAGCTTTCTTTCTCTGATCACAAGTTCTGAATCGCGATCTCTGGATCACATGCGTGAAATCCTGCACTTGTCCAAGACGCTGATAGGTATAACGTTGTTACTGCCACCTCCACAGGTTCAAGCATTACAAATCACCTGAAAATTTAAAAAATTGGGGGTGGGGTAGTCAAATATGAGTGGTCATAAGAAGGAAAAGATTTATTAAATAAAAACTGACGTAAATCTACCTAAACGGCTTATATGCCAGCAAGTAGAAGATATTTTAGATGGTGATAATCAAGACGATCCTTAACATCTCTTGACTAAGCCTTATAATATCGCATAAATTCTAGATAAATCTATTGTAACAGAAAAATTATTATTATCTTTGGACGTCACAGAGAAAAAACTATAATTCTCCAACTGAAACTTGAAACTAAATTTTAAATGTGGTTGG
This sequence comes from Crambus lathoniellus, assembly GCA_949710035.1. Taxonomy (NCBI): domain Eukaryota; kingdom Metazoa; phylum Arthropoda; class Insecta; order Lepidoptera; family Crambidae; genus Crambus; species Crambus lathoniellus. The sequence continues at coordinate 68,843 of CATIXG010000022.1, forward strand.
GACCCAAATCTATTCCTAAAGTGGTTTTCTGCCAACCAAGTCTAAGATTATTAACTCCTCGATATCGCTAGTACATCAACAAAGTACTATTCTTATCATCTGGACGCAGAGTCCATTAAAACAGTTTTTTTATTCCATATTTTGGACTTGAAACTGACTCACATGTTCATAGCCAGCTTGGAAAGCATTTCAAATATACCGGCAGTAATACCAGTAATACTTCTCGAGATAATTAGAGAATACTTCTTTTAGGTCATGACTAAAAGACAAAGTAACTAAATTAAATAATTAATTAAAGCTTAATACTGCAGTAAATGAAATTAAGTATAAAATGTGCTTACTGATAGCTTCAGGAAGCTGCAGATCTGTTCGCCTCTGGTAAAAATACTTTCTAGGGGCAATTGGAAATTGTCCAAGACATAATTTTTGTAACAATTATTGTAAACCATTAGTCTCCCTAGAAATAAGTAGAAACCATTTTGATCGTTTTCTTTAACTCTGAAAACTTTCTTATTATATTATAATGATAATTTAAACATTATTTTTATCAGACATAAATATTAAATGTCTTAATCATCATAGCGTTGTGTTAATTATTTTCACCAGCAGATAACAAACACGTCTTCATAGACAATGCTGTATGTTTTCCGGAGGCACATCAATATAACGGTTTTACAAAACAATAAAACCGATATTATGTGCCGAGAGGGAAAACATACAGCATTGCAGGAAGTTCTTCCTGGTGAAGACTATGAGACTCGGAATGGCGGCAGACACCTTCCGCCCTAGCTGGGGACACAGGCGACACCTAGCGGATGAATAGTGGAAGATCGACTTTGTCTATGGCTAAACGCCGGACCACACCATCGTAAAGCTAAGTACACACTGCTTCTTCATAGACAATGCTGTATGTTTTCCCTCTT
>CATIXG010000023.1:0-32883 GCA_949710035.1 Crambus lathoniellus
TACAGTATTTTTTGACATATAAATCACATTGATACGAACTGTATTTCTTGAGGTGACTGCTAACTTGACGTTAAGTTAGCAGCCTCACTAAGATACTCAAATATCTTTTGAATCAAAGTTACACTATTTATTTAATATACATCACTATTTAACACTATTTATACAGTATTTTTTGACATAATCAAAACCATCTAATTCTGTTGTGAGGCTGCTAACTTGACGCACATAATGCGTGTGCGCAAGTTGTACGAACTTCGCGATGCAGTAGTTTTGCGCCTTCCGAGTTCTCACGGACAACACGAACGTATTTTCGTCTTAAAGTTGCCGTTGGGAAGCATTTAATTTAATCTTATTAGATTATAAAAAGATTACTTCAGTGATCAAAATCTGTGTTTCGTCACTTTATTTAATTTAAAATAAATTCAGTGTACAATCCCCGAAAGGGTAAGTGTTGAACATAGTGTTGAGTAGTTATTAGTTGGTAATTTTAGTTTGTGTTAAAATAATTGTATTGCATGTAATATTGAGTGCGCGCTGTTGATTATGCATTCCTGTGTGTAAGAATCTCGGCGTTATCTTTTAAATTGTTTCAACGACGAAATCAAAATTGCCGAATCATTCGCCATGTACCCTCACATTTTAATATTATTAATTTTACAGTTTTATTCTGTGTAATTTCATTTTTATTTTATAATCATTCTGTAAGCGATTAGCGCAATGCTTTTCTGCACAACTTTAATTAGTTTAATGTTTGTACACTCCGCTCTGATTGCGATAATTTGCCACTTCACCTGCTGCATACTTTCTCTTCCCCCAACTTTTCTTGGCTTGGCTTAGGTGAATTGGCTATCGCAATCGGCGGCTGCTAAACATGAAGCTTACGCAATTCGATTGCAATTCCAGGGACCCAGGTTAACCCAGGTTAACCCAAGGGGATTCAAGTTAACCCAAGGGGATCCAAGTTAACCCAAGAGCGGACGACCAACCAGCCACCCGGCGGTTCTTCTGGTCGCCATACTGCGACGCGCACCACACGCTGCACTGCACTGCACCTTCCCCTCGCCCCGTCGGGCCACCTACCACCTGTGGGCCCCCGTTAAGATAAGTTTGGGACACGCAAGCGAATACCAGTCGGGCCCTTTACTCACGACCCCATTATATATGCTCAACCACGAATAAATTTTGTGAACGTAAGTTGTGGTTCTCATTTAAGCAACCCGCTACGCGACACTGGCGCCTCAACTTGGTTTTGGTATGGGCTGGTATTTGCTTTCGCAGAGAGTTGTAGTTAGTGTGTTGTGTGCTTTTTTCCACTTTTTTAGTTTTGTGTTTGTTTTTTTTTAGTTGCAAACCTGTTTTATTTTTTTGTTACTTTATTTATGTACTTGTGCTTTTTTAATTTTCTGTTGCCGTAGTTTTTTTTGTAACAGGCGGAGTTAGGCAGTTTTTTTTTAGTTTTAATTAGTTGTAAGTAGATAGTAAATTGTTCAACATTTACCCTATCACACGGATTTTTTTCGCGTCATCTACCGAAGTTCCGTATTTGTATTTGTTAGTTCATTATGGCTTTTTCAATAAAATTCCTGTCTTTGCAAAAGTCGGAGCTAGAATACGAGGTGACCATTAGAGGTTCCACGCCTTGTGCTACTGTGCAAGACCTACGCAAGCAGATCGCTAAGTTAGCACCGTTATTTCCTTCTGAGGACATTTTAGACAGTCCACTAGAAGCTGCAGCTGACTTAGTTGGGGTTAGTGATACCCTCACTAAAATAAAAACAAATTTAGATTCGGGTACCGATAAAAATACATTATTACGTACGCAAAACCTGTTACATCATTTGTATCATCGGATCAACCGAATATCTGCTGATGAGTCTGCGAAGCCTCAATACGATACGTGCGTTTTGCAGTTTAAAACTTATTTTGAAACATTTAATTCCATTAAAGATAAAGGAGTTGATCCTTTAATTTCTTCCAGCAATAGCGAGTCATATACTCCTGCATTGCCTATGAACGTCTCGGTTACTTGTGACCGTGGGGGTTCTAGTGAATTGAGTAAACTTAAGTACGATGGAAAGTCCTGCGTTAGGGCGTTCATTCAACGCGTATCGGAATTTTGTGACGCAAGGAATATTTCAGGACCTAAAGCGCTTTCATTCGCTACCGAGATGTTTACAGGTGATGCTTTGCACTGGTATAGGAGTGTAAAGAGTCGAGTTTCCTCTTGGAGTGAACTCATTAGTCTGCTGAGGCAAGATTTTGATCAGTCTGACTTCGATTACAGACTGCTTTCAGAAATCCGTGCAAGAACACAAGGTGAAACAGAGAACATAACAATTTATTTATCAATTATGTCTGGTTTGTTTTCACGCTTAGCGAAAACATTGTCCGAGGACGAAAAGTTAGAAATAATCCTCCATAACATTAGGCCTTGTTATGCAAGTACATTAGCCTCAGCTGGTGAAATTAAAACACTCGAATCTTTACAAGCCCAATGTCGAAATTATGAAAGCGTACAATCACGTCTTGCAAACTTTCATGAGCCTAGTACAGCAACTTCTAATACTTTGGCTCCAGAATTTGCGTACAATGGTAATCGTAATAAAAACAGTGGTCATTTAAAATCAAATACTTATAAACAAAATTTCAATACTCAGTTTAATAAAAACCAAGCTTTTACAAAATATAAAAATAATTCAAACTATAACTACACTTATAATAATAATAAAACAAATTGTTCTAATAATAATACAAACAATTATCCTAATAAAACAAATAATGAAAAGTATTTACATGCTATCGAAGCTCCTAAAGCTCGTTATTGTCCTAGATGTCGTGTAGATACTCATAATTTGAGACAGTGTACAGAAAGTAAAGACAACATTTACTGTTTCAAGTGTGGTAGAAAGAATGTTAAGACTCCTCAATGTCCTGACTGTAATTTAGTTAAACCATCCAGTTCAAAAAACTAGTAGAATTGAGTTGTGGTAGTTCAAATCACAATAACTTTGATAAAGATGATTGGCAAAAGTGGCTTAAAACTTTAAGTGTTTTCTTTCAAGCATACCGAACTGCCACAATTCATAATAAACCTAATAATGATGTTAGACCTTATGTCACCATTAATATTAACAGTCTCTCTTTTACTGGCTTACTCGATTCAGGTTCCGCAGTCACAATTTTAGGGAACAATTCACATTTACTTTTAGAGTCTCAAGGATTTAAATTGATTAAGGACCGCTGTGTTTCAGTTACTGCTGCAGGTGGGCAGTCTTTCAGTAGTATTGGCTACATTAATATACCTGTGCATTTTGAAAACCAGTTTCACATTATTGAAGCTATTGTTGTACCTGGTATTGATACGTCTCTTATACTAGGCGTTGATTTTTGGCGTAAATTTAATATATGCCCTAAATATTTAGGAAACATTTTAATTGATGCTATTAACACACCAGCGGACGCCTCATCCGAAATCCTATTACATAGTTATGATAATTTAAGCGAGTCGGAAAAAATGATTGCGGACAATATTATTGATCAATTTAAAGAAATTTCATTTGAACGAAAGAGTCTAGGTAAAACTAGCTTAATAACGCACAAAATTGATACCGGAGATGCTCAACCAATCCGGCAACGATACTATCGCATGTCACCGGAAAAACAGCGTACTTTGATTGAGCAGGTCGATGAAATGCTAGCATTGGACGTAGTCGAACCTTGCGAAAGCGCCTGGTCTTCTCCAGTTTTGCTCGTGAACAAGAAAAACGGACAGCCTAGGTTCTGCCTCGATAGCCGTAAGTTAAACTCAGTCACCAAACGCGATGCCTACAATTTACCATACATATCGGAGATTTTGGATAACCTCCGTGACGCGCGTTATCTTAGCAGCATTGATTTATCCAAATCATTCTGGCAGATAGAGATTGTGCCAGAAGACCGAGATAAGACAGCTTTTTACGTCCCAGGCAGAGGTACACTTCGTTTTAAGAGAACTGCTTTTGGTTTGACCAATGCTCCGGCAACCCAACAACGGTTAGTTGACCTTCTGTTTGGCGAGTTTGGCGCAAATGTCTTTGCGTATGTCGATGACGTCATCATCGTTACTAATGACTACAAGACTCACGTCACGCTTTTGTTAAAAGTTCTAGAAAAACTTAAGAACGCTAATCTCACCGTAAATTTAGAAAAATGTAACTTCTTTCGTAGTGAGCTGAAATATTTAGGATACGTCGTCGATAGTCGTGGACTACGGACCGATCCCGAGAAGGTGGAGGCCATATTGAACTATCCGACACCTAATTGTCGGAAAGACGTCAAACGGTTTCTCGGGACTGCTACCTGGTACCGTCGTTTTGTCCCCAATTTCAGCACTATTGCCGGTCCATTAAATAGACTCACTTCTAACAAAAAGGGCGCACCCCCCTTCAAGTGGTCTGCTGAAGCTGATGCTTCCTTTCAGAAGCTAAAAGAATGTTTGGTTTCCGCGCCGGTTCTGACTTGCCCCGACTACAATCAACCATTCGAGGTACATACAGATGCGAGCAGTTATGGCGTCGGCGCTATGCTCACGCAGACCAGGGATGGAAAAGAGCACCCTATTGCTTATATGAGCCGTTCGTTAGCTCCGTCAGAGCGTAATTACGGCATTACAGAGCGTGAAACTCTGGCTGTGATTACTGCCTTAGAGCATTGGCGATGTTATTTAGAAAACGGAAAAACCTTCACCGTATATACTGATCATAGTGCTTTAAAATGGTTCCTGACTCTAAATAACCCTACAGGCCGGTTAGCTCGATGGGGAGTACGGTTATCATCGTTTAATTTTGAAATCAAACATCGTCGCGGGGTTGATAATGTTATTCCCGACGCTCTTTCACGTGCGTTCCCAGTTAGTGCCATTAGTTCTTCCGCCATATTGGACTCTAAAGACCAATGGTACAAGACACTTCGCAACGGTTGTTTGAATAACCCTCAACAGTATCCAAATTATTTAATTAAAGATGATATTTTATATAGATTGACTAAAAGTAAATGTAGCCTTAATGACGAATTTTCATGGAAAATGGTTGTTCCTTCCGAGTTGCGGGAAGAAGTAATTTCGGAAAATCATTGTCCGCCTTCTGCTGGACATTTAGGTATTTTCAAAACATATCATCGCCTTATGCTTCGTTATTTTTGGCCGGGCATGCACAAGGACGTCGTAAAATTTGTAAGTTCTTGTAATAAATGTCTTGAGTATAAGTCACATAATCATCAAACATTGGGTGAAATGGGTCGTCCTAAACAGTGTTCACGCCCTTTCCAAATAATTTCTATTGACCTTATGGGACCTTTGCCTACAACTCGTAAACAGAACAGCTACATTTTAGTTGTGACGTGTGTTTTTTCAAAATTTTGTTTGATTTACCCTATTAAAAAAGCAACTTCGGACGTCATTATTAAAATCTTGGAGGATAACGTTTTTCTTGTTCATGGAGTCCCACAGACAATTTTTCTTGATAATGGTACTCAGTTTATTAGCCGTGACACAACTGCTTTTTTCCAAAAATATAACATACCTAATGTATATTTCTCTCCAAAGTATACACCGCAAGTTAACACTGTAGAGCGCTACAATAGAACGATCATTACCTGCATATCAACTTTTGTCGAGAATGACCACAGAACCTGGGATATTTTTATACCCAAAGTGCAGTTTGCCATCAATAACGCTGTAAATGAAGCAACTGGTTTCACGCCATCATTTTTAGTTTTCGGCAGAGAGCTCGTTACCTGTGGTACTCATTACACAGACACAGATTTAGGAGATGAGGTCTTATTCCTACCGCGCGATATTTATGCAGATAACTTAGGTTGCTTGTCGAGTATCTTTGACGATGTACAAGCAAAACTTTGGCATGCTCATGAAAAGAACACCGCACATTACAATTTGCGTCGTAAAGCAGCCGAATTTCAGGTAGGCGATATCGTCATGAAACGGGCCTATGTCCTCAGTGATAAAGATAAATATTTTAGCAAGAAGTTGGCACCGAAATTCATAAAATGTCGTGTCACTGCTAAAAAATCACCTTTAGTCTACGTTTTAGAGGATATGAATGGTAAAGATTTGGGAACATGGCATATAAAAGATTTAAAATTGGCTGGCTTGAATAAGTAATTTTTTTAATTTAGTTTTTCTTAACAGTAATTATGAATTAAGTATAGCATAAACATATATTTTTTTAAATATTTTTAAACTTATAGTTACAAAGCTATAAACCTCGCATGTGTAACATCTAAATAAAGTAATTGTGTTTGTATGGGTTTACCAGTTCATAAGCAACAGGAACCTACCATATTGTTAGGATGCGGCAATATTCTACAATATTGTTTATTGTTGCCTTTTGAAAGCGTGAAGTATGAAATGTATGAATGAAAGTGATAATGCGAACTATTGACTTAATTGCTAAGTGCGGATTTTATTATTAGGAATAAAATCCTTGGTCGCGCGAGGGGGTAATGTAACGTTATAAGGTAACTTCAGTTAATATTACACATAAAATCTACATTTTATTAAAATAAAATAAAAGGAATGAAAACAAAACATTTTTTATACCTAAATTAACCTAATCTTATTCTTATTTTTAATTAAACACTAAACTAATAACTACAATTAAAATACTAATGCACATTATACTGCAAATCGAACGTATTGTTATTTAAAACGTTTTACAATTACGCGAGCGGTACCCTAACCTGTTTTTGTATCGCGCATCGACTTGAATGTAGTTTTGCGAAGGACACAATGCGTGTGCGCAAGTTGTACGAACTTCGCGATGCAGTAGTTTTGCGCCTTCCGAGTTCTCACGGACAACACGAACGTATTTTCGTCTTAAAGTTGCCGTTGGGAAGCATTTAATTTAATCTTATTAGATTATAAAAAGATTACTTCAGTGATCAAAATCTGTGTTTCGTCACTTTATTTAATTTAAAATAAATTCAGTGTACAATCCCCGAAAGGGTAAGTGTTGAACATAGTGTTGAGTAGTTATTAGTTGGTAATTTTAGTTTGTGTTAAAATAATTGTATTGCATGTAATATTGAGTGCGCGCTGTTGATTATGCATTCCTGTGTGTAAGAATCTCGGCGTTATCTTTTAAATTGTTTCAACGACGAAATCAAAATTGCCGAATCATTCGCCATGTACCCTCACATTTTAATATTATTAATTTTACAGTTTTATTCTGTGTAATTTCATTTTTATTTTATAATCATTCTGTAAGCGATTAGCGCAATGCTTTTCTGCACAACTTTAATTAGTTTAATGTTTGTACACTCCGCTCTGATTGCGATAATTTGCCACTTCACCTGCTGCATACTTTCTCTTCCCCCAACTTTTCTTGGCTTGGCTTAGGTGAATTGGCTATCGCAATCGGCGGCTGCTAAACATGAAGCTTACGCAATTCGATTGCAATTCCAGGGACCCAGGTTAACCCAGGTTAACCCAAGGGGATTCAAGTTAACCCAAGGGGATCCAAGTTAACCCAAGAGCGGACGACCAACCAGCCACCCGGCGGTTCTTCTGGTCGCCATACTGCGACGCGCACCACACGCTGCACTGCACTGCACCTTCCCCTCGCCCCGTCGGGCCACCTACCACCTGTGGGCCCCCGTTAAGATAAGTTTGGGACACGCAAGCGAATACCAGTCGGGCCCTTTACTCACGACCCCATTATATATGCTCAACCACGAATAAATTTTGTGAACGTAAGTTGTGGTTCTCATTTAAGCAACCCGCTACGCGACAAAGTTAGGATCTTTAAATTTTGTATTTAGGCTGGAAATTGAAAATTAATGTTTACCTGTGTCAGCGTTTTTGACAATTCCACCCCCGAAGGGGTGAAAAAGGGGATGAAATGTTGTATCTGGAAAGTCCTTCATTAAATTTATTATTTCGGCTTATGCTCGGAAGTAAAACCAATAAGCAAACACATATTTCGCATTTTTTCGAAAATCAACCCCTTAGAGGTTAAATGGGATAAATAAACCTAAAAATCGATATGGATGTCGTTATTGAGGTTTTATGGGATGACGATTGCCAAAATGGCGTTTATTTTGATTTTTAACACGCTGAACATGATTCAACCCCTAAAAGGTTGAAATAGGGGTAAAATTTGGATGAAAAATCAGGGGCTAAAATAGACATTTCAAACTGGAAACTTTGAAGGCTTACTTCTTAAAACAAATAGGCAACCCATTTCGTAGTTTTCCGAAAATCAAACCCAGGGGGTAAATAGGGTATAGAAACCTAAATCATCTTAAGTACCCTAAAAGTTCCTGGTACCTAACAAGTTCTTGGTACCTAAGCTACTCAGAACTAACTTTTTGATTGTGAAGCAGACACTTATTATTTACTAGCTTCCGCCCGCGACTTCGTCCGCGTGGACATTCGAGAAAATACTTAGGGGACCAATAACCAGGATAAATAGTATTCTATGTTTTAATTTCATAAAAATCCGATCAGCCGTTTTTACTTGATTAGGCGGGTCCTCCCTCACCAAGTGAGCAGCCTCGTGCGAGGCCCGCCGCACGTGGCAAACGTTCTGCCTCGCGTGAGGCTGCTCGCTTGGTGAGGGAGGACCCGCCTAAACAAGTAAAAACGGCTTATCGGATTTTTATGAAATAAAAACATAGAATACTATTTATCCTGGTTATTGGTCCCCTAAGTATTTTCTCGAATGTCCACGCGGACGAAGTCGCGGGCGGAAGCTAGTAAGATATATATTTCTTCATACCTTCATCTAAAATCGTATAGTTTCAAAAACACGATTTTATGATTTTGCCTCGACACTTTTTCTTTTGGAAAAGACCTCTAAAAAATATAAAAAAGTGAAGATTATTCTTAAATGGGGTTACTTACACTATTGGAAATTGGTTTAATTAGTGGACATCAATAATATTGAGGATCGTATAGAAGCATTTGTTTTTAAATCGCTGTAGTTTTTTAATACGAAGTGATTTTGTGTTTTTTTTGCCTAATCTGCAAAATCGGTCTCGCTCCCGCGCGCGTCGTTTTCTCATTGCTATCTCGCTTCAGCACATTTTTTCCGAGTATCGCTTTAACTATAATTTTATTTGCTTCTATGTATTGTCGTGTCCCTTCGGGTACGTGCCCCCCCCCCCCCCCCCCTAAATCCGCCCTTGAGTCTAGTGAATATTAATTTGGATGGACCCATAATTTGGTCGGCAACCCTGCGCGTATCCCGTTCCTGAGGGCCTACTCTGAAACGCAAAGCCCAAAACTTCGGTATACCCGCCCCTCTCACTCTCTAGTCGTGACAGAATCGAGTGAAAGGGGCGGGGCTAACCGAAGTTTCGGATTAGCGTTTCAGAGTACGGTCCCTGTGCCCGCATCGAATCGCCGGCGGGCGCTGGCTTCGTAAATAAAAATGAAATTGTTATTGCTTTCGTATCCGACGGAATAAGTTTTCTGTTGAGTTCCATCGCCATTTCGCCTTCACAACGCCCACTGCTGGGCATTATAGAACCCCCTTAAAGAATAAGCTGGATTGTGAACACGACGCGAGACGGAACGTATGAAAGAGGCATTGGGGCAGATACAGCTGTCTTCTAAATATAATCATCATCATTAATGTGCTACTCGGAAAAAGTATGGACTCTTTGATATAAAACTATAGGACGGTTATAGTTGTTATAAATCTGGTAATAAGATATATATTTCTTCATACCTTTATCTAGAATCGTATAGTTTCAAAAACACGATTTTATGATTTTGCCTCGACACTTTTTCTTTTCGAAAATACCTCTAAAAATACTAAATATGAAGATTATCCTTAAATGGGGTTACACATAGGTACTATTGAAAATTGGTTTAACTAGTGGACAGTAATAATATTTAGGATCGTATAAAAGCATTTTTTTTAAATCGCTATAGTTTTTTAATACGAAGTGATTTTGTGTTTTTTTGCGTAATCTGCAAAATCGGTCCCGCTCCCGCGCGCGTTGTTTTCTCATTGCTATCTCGCTTTAGCATAATTTTTCCGAGTATCGCCTTAAGATTTTCGCATACTTAATTTAATATTAGGTAGGTACTTAGGTACTTATATATTTTTGTATACTTCGCACAAAAATATACAAAAGTAGGTATATAGCTACTGTTGTTTTTGAGCACGAATCAGAATCTGCCCCTAAAAGATGCCTATTAAAGATTTTAAGATATCATTTTATTTCAATGAACCAGGGATCATTCACAAAATTAATTACAATAGAAAAAAATATAATTAAATCAAATTGAAATTAAAACGTTTATTTGCTCAACATTGTGTAGTACATTGGGGTGATCGATGAACAAAAATTCGGGTGATTCGACCGAAAAGCCATTGCAACGAAGTCCTATCCTTGGTAGAGAGATATTGTCGGCAATCGAAACAATGAAACAATAAGTGAGTTTGCCTTGAAAGTCCTGTAGATCACATGATAGGTTAGAAAGAAATTTTAAAAGCAATCTCATAAGTTTCGTGGTAATTTTTTTCACACCACAGAAGACATTTGAAGGATAGGACTTTCGTTGCAATGGCTTTTCGTCGCAACGGCCGCTCTAATTAATGGCTATAGTACATCGGTGGTATGGAATTTCGGCAATCCGGCCGGACACTCGAGCTAATGACTTCGGCGAATTAGCCATCGGCCATATGACATTTGGACTCACAATATTCTATCCTAATTTTGTGGGCATGCAAATATCAATTATATAATATGAGAAAATAAGCAAATTAAACTAATTACATTAAATACTTAAAAATAATATTTTATAACCAACCAGTCAGTAGATGAATCATGCCAGTAAAATGCATTTTATAAATATACTTTTAAGAACTCAAACTTAAGCAATAAGTCGTGATAATTGGTGTGAATGTAAGGAGTTATTTATTATATTTATTTATATTATATCAATAGTGCCAAAAGTGGCCGCATTTAGCAATATCGAGATCCATTACTTAATGCTCATATTTGAGGCCATGAAAAAATACCTACTTAAGGCGATACTCGGAAAAATTGTGCTGAAGCGAGATAGCACTGAGAAAACGCCGCGCGCGGGAGCGAGACCGATTTTGCAGATTAGGCAAAAAAAACATAAAATAACTTCGTATTAAAAAACTAAAGCGATTTTAAAAAAAATGCATCTATATGTTCCTAAATATTATTGGTGTCTACTAATTAAACCAATTTCCAATAGTGTAAGTAACCCTATTTAAGAATAATCTTGACTTTTCGTATTTTTTAGAGGTCTTTTCGAAAAGAAAAAGTGTCGACGCAAAATCATAAAATCGTGTTTTTGAAACTATACGAATCTAGATAAAGATATGAAGAAATATATATCTTATTACCAGATTTGTAACAACTGTAACCGTCCTATAGTTTTAAATCAAAAAGTCCATATTTTTCCGAGTAGCGCCTTAAAAATTGCACTTTCCTCTTCTATTTGCGCATAATAACCAAAACTTTTATTCTAAACCCTTGATAAATCGTAAATGATGTATTTCTATTGGTGGCGCTACTGAGCTGATCGAACCACCTTAAGTAAAACAGTCAAATCGTTCAGCCAATGCGTTCAGGATGCCGCTCCGGCTAGCCCTCACCCGGTGCAACACGGTTGCACACCACTTGGAAGTTGGAAGCAGTCTACACGGGCCTCGGCGAACATCCCTAATGCGTTACAGAAGCGAGAATTGCCCAAGAACACCCTAAACGCATTGTCATACTGCACACGTAACGCGCTGTACCTACTGTTTTTGCGTATAACTCACCCGCAGACTACTCGCGTAAGAAGACGTGCAGACGCCCTAAAAAGAGCGATTTTAACGCCAATTGAGCAGCGACCAAATCTGCGGGCTATCATATTCGCACGAGCAGACAGAGCCTTACGTTCCCTTTCTATATCAGCAACGTTTTTTAAATCCGAAGTTACCACATGCCCGAGGTATTTAAATTTATCAACTCTTTTTAGAGGATATCCGCCTAGTTTAATGGCGGGTATTTTATCGAGACATCTTCCCCGGGCTTGAAAGACCATCCATTCTCTTTTCTTCACGTTGTACAGTAAACCGTGATCATCAGCGTACTTTTCACATATGCCAAGCAGCTTAACTAAACCGCCTACAGAGGTGCTCAGCAGAACGATGTCGTCAGCGTAACTAATACTCCTCCATTATGACACCCGACATGAGTACTGCTCAGCTCCTCTATCAACGCATTCATATACCTATAGGTTGACGAGCTTAGGAGAGGTTAGCCCTCCCTGTCTAGCCTCGCACTCCAACCTGTAGGACTCCGAAAAAGACCCCGACCTCCGAACAACATTAGTCTGATTCTGGTACCAATATTTAAAAATATCTATGAGTTCGCCCGGCCACAGAATATATAATAGTACTCAGCATTGACGTTTGATTTAGTTTTTGCCAAAGATATCATAGCTAACTAGATCAAATGCCTTCGACAGGTCAAGGTAACAGGCAAACACTAGAGAGCTTCAGTTAGTTTATAAGTCAAAGGCAAGGTCCAAAGTCAAATTTGTTTATTCAATTTAGATTGTTATTTACAAATACTTGTGAACGTCATAGAAACTACGCCATCGGTTCGCAAACCCTAGGAGACCTTGGAGAAGAACCGACAAGAAACTCTTCAAGGGTTTCTTTTTCACCCCGTTTTATTTCATATAGAGTCGTCAAATTGAAATAACATAATAGTATGATTAAGGTCAGTTTCCATCACAATTACACAATGGGCTATAATAACTACAGTTGATTATAGGCGAACTAATGATCATAGTGGTAAACGATTTTCAATTACCTAGTTGGGTACTCTAGTACTTACTTGACTAAAGCAAAAAAGTTCACTAAGTATATTGTGTACGTACACAATAGACAGACCTGACTTAAAACCAAACTTGTTATCATATATCTGTAGCTGAGCGTTAAGTAAACTATCAAGCACGGTCTTGTTCTTCACAATTGGCACCACCACAGTTCCGATCATGTGATGCATGACTAACAACATCATGAAAAGAACATCGCCAGAATTCTAGGTAGGTGAACACCTGCGTAATTAGGATGTTCAACGCTTAAGTTGTCATGACCTGGTGACTTGCCACGCATCATAGGATTTAATAACTTTTCTCACCTCCTCTGCCGTAAAACTGGCACGAGCTTCCCGTCGACTACAACAAGCAACAAGTGACTACTGTGGTGGCCCCAACGTTGACGTCACGGTAAGCTGGTGTTTGCTTGGATTCGGACGCAGATAATGCACATCTTGGACACTCCGTAGTCCCGTCCTTGATCGCGCTGCTGTTATCAACTTGATCGTTGCATACAGCTGACGCATGAGATGACGTCACAGTTGTTGGCCGCGTCGGCGGCTCGGCTGGAATCGGTGCTGTGACCGAGCTGTCGCCTCCCGATGTCCTCGTATTTATGTTCTCGGTTTGAATTCCGTATACAGGCATTGTTTTGTCTAAATGCTGTGTGTTATGTTTGGGCTTTATTTTCATCATTTCCTCGGTATCACTTTTACATTCATCCAAAGATGTATTACTTACATGAGACAATGTCACATCATGACCACTGTCTAACATCCATGCTCCTCGCTTCGCATTCACTTTAGACACAGATACTGGTGGTACTAACGGATCATAATGCATTTGCAACAACTCCGCCTTAAACTCACTTAGCTGTGACTGTGTAACGTATGTTTCTTTTACCTCTTCTAATCCACTTTGTACACGAAGCAAGTCTTTTAGGAGTTTCGTACAATCTAAGTGGTCAAATAGAATAGGTGATAATCGCTCCAAATCTCTTGCAACAAATATCGGAAAAAGATCCGGTTCTATCGTCTTGAAAACATTTATTATATCCACCAAATCACGTTGTTCTTTACCTTTGTTTTTGCTCTCCAAAATAGATTTATCAACGGGTACCGATTCAAATAGTAACTTTTTTGATTTTAATATTTCGTCACCGGAAAACGTAGACGTACAAATTCGCACTAGGGTATCTTCGTCAATCGCCGATAACTTGTTTTGAATGTACGCTAGCATTTCATCGATTATAATGTTGCAGGTATTACATTTTACAACGTTCGTCATGTTTGCTTCGATAACAATCAGCACTGTGCAAGCGACGCGACCTTCCGCTAGTACGCTCAGCGAGGACTGAAGGACACATTAGTTGTATTTTTGTGCTGATGTAATTTTGGAAAATTTGTCACACTAATACTCTAACCGGACTTTCCGTAGCCTAATCGCGAACGTTTGGTAATACGCAAATCAAACGCATCAAAAAGTATAACCACATAACATGTAACTTAATAGTTTTAACGACATCCGTCGCATAATTTACGCCGTGTAAGCCCCGTCAGCTGGCAGTCGTGTTCGTGTGACGCTACCCAATCACGGAGAATGACGGCTCATGATTATGATAATTTGTCGTGTCGATGTCAATTTATTGGTCCGGCGCGGCGCCGGACCGGTGGAATGTCCCGGGTTTGGTGCCCGCCGGGAAATGACGAACGCGCGACTATGACAATGACACAATATATCGATTTAAACTCGAACCAATGTGTATTGAAATGATTAAAAGAAAACGATGAAATCTCGATCTCTTTTACAGGTGGTTTAACAAATTGTTTATTTATTACTTATTCGAAGAACTTTAAACCCATGGTAGGGTTATAATAATTTATTGTAGTTTGTAATCGAACAATGTGATTACAACAATCGAAAACAATATTAAACAGGGAAAATAATGTTTCAATGAATTAAAACTAAAACAATTCATGGCATGTTTTTACATCATCATCAGCCATTTCGATGGCTAGGGCTAGGGCATTGGCCATAAATGGTTATAATAACATTACTGAAGTAATTTCATAGCCACAATTTATGACTCACACTAATTTTATTCAATCTATGTTAGAGATTTATTGAGTACTAATCGATTATTGTCCCATTTCGTCTAATCTAAGTACCTAAGTCCTAATTTTGTTAATAATATAGTAATAATAATAATTCATTTATTTCAGATAACAAGATCCATAATGGTATACATTCATTCATAAAAAAAAATATTATAATTCCTGGAGCATGCATAAATACAATTCAAATTCCTACATAAATAAAATAATTTCACAATGTTAATGATTACAATCATCATGTCAGCCGAATGACGCCCACTGCTGGGCATAGGCCTCCCCCAAGGATCTCCACAACGATCGGTCCTGCGCTGCCCGCATCCGCATCATTACAATACCATGTATTGATACCTAATTCGACTACTTACTCAAACCTTCGATGTTAGCTAAACGTATTCCCGGTCAGAAAATAATGTTTTAATGGATTTCTTCAATACTAATCAGTTGATTAACTATACTTTTGACTTTACTTTATAATGAACGATATTCGAAAGAGACCGTAAAAAAATAGGTCTGGTTTAAGCAGACTTACCTAAAGCGTTTTCAATGAAATATTCTTCAGACGTTTTCTTTTCTCTGAAATAATAACTGTAATTACGTTTCCTTTCAAGAAGAAGACAATTTATGACGCGTCAGGAATTAGATAGAATAAAGTATTTTTCAGGCAGAACTACTTAATTATTATGTTATGTATTGGCTTTACTTATTTATTAGACATTTATTGGATTTCTTTAGTTTATTTTTCGATCCGGACCCTGGTACAACAATGTTTTTTTAGTTCAGAAGCATTAAGCGTACTGTATAATTTTGCAGTGAAGACCCGGGGGGTAATTGTCTAGCTCAACATCAATCGCAATCGCTTTCAGTTTGACATCAATCATGCATCCATCACTTGTTGTTCAAGAAAGTTGTCAAACTTTTAGCTGACAAAAGCAGCAATGGCCGTGCAATATCTTTCAAACTGAATGCGATTGCGATTGATGTTGAGTTAGACAATAACCCCCTGATCTTTCTGCCGAACATGTTTACATTCACCGCTAGACAGATAGATAATGTTATAGCTACTGATAAAATTTTGTCTGTAAATACAAATAAATTAGTCTGAAATTAAGAAATAGAAAATATGTATATTTTGGGAAGGTGGGATAGATAAAAAGAAATGAATATTAGCGTATTTCCTAATCATTTATAAATAAGCGCCCTGAAAATTAACGCTTTTGTTACGTACTTAGTAACTATTTAGTAATCTTTGCTTTTGTTTTGATTTTATTATTAGCACACAGCGCTAAATCTTGTCTTCAAAACCAACCACATTAAGAATTAAATACTTAAGTGATATTGAAAGGAATTGAGAAAGTGGTGAACTATTCCCTTTACGGCCCGCTTGATAAATCCATAAATAAGTAAATATATAAATCGAAACCGGCCGCGGACACGACTTCCAATAAATACTGTTTATGGAAATCGAAATGTCATTGCTTTCTGGATTGCATTTGGTCTCCGGAGACAATGTCGTGAGCAGTTTCTGTGCTACTACGAGTATACTAGTGACCGACCGCGACTTCGGCTGCCTGGGATTCGGTTACATCGCAATCTTCTTAGGGATCACTTAAAAGGACCCCGAACTTATTATTAGGAAAAGTAATTTGGAAAAAATTAAAACGACTTAAAAAAAGTACCTGTCAACTGAAAGGGAAAAACTAATATATTTAAGTCGGTGCCTTTTTCTGGCTTTTTCTTAGTGTGGGCTGGAACCGACCTCAAAAAGGTAGATACTTTAAGGATTTTTTTCCTTTTTGAAGACGGTTTGAAGAGATTTCTTGTCGACTATAAATCCGATTTTTTAACTGACCACTAATAATTGCCCATCCAGTATTTACTGCTCAATACTTATTTAACTGCCCATTTCAATATTTCTTATACTATCATTTCTATTAAGTTTACTGCTCAGTTTTTACTGCTGTACTTGTTATTAAACATATTGTATTTTGTAATTTTAAAATTACCAATTCTACAATATACAACTGCCGCTATAAATCAATGCCCTTTATAAATAGGCATTTACTTTAAAATTAAATGGCGCTATGTACTATGTATATAGATACACAAACTATAATCGCCACGTCATCGTCAGCCAAGTCTATGTTACCCTGAAAATGTGGTAAGTTATCGTATCAAAAAAATAGGTTTATCGTTCCTACGTATATGTTAAGGTTTAGATGTCATTGACAGTACTTCTTTAGTTGCAGTTTGTGTGCACTAGTTGCAGTCCTGTTAATGCAAACTGCTACTAAGTGGCATCATTATAGGCCCTTCAATTACAACTCGATAATGGTTGTTGTGTGAGATGTTTATGATGATAATGCGCCACCTGTCTGGTAGCTGCAACGACATAATGACTTATAGTTTGATGCCGGAGTTGTTTAATCACTGTAGATACGTTTCTAATACTAAAGTGAGATTAAGTTGACATTTTACCACACTTTTATTAGCTTCACTTGTAACTAAGTCACAATGTAAGAAAATCTTGGAATTCAATTTTAACCTACTTCTAAGTGTCGTATTGATTTGAAACTTTGCAAGTCTATATGAATCCGATGACAATACAATAATTTGCTACCATCGAGCTGATCTGATGATGGAGTCAAGAGGTGGGCAATAGAACTCTTCAAAGGCTGCTTGGAAACACATCGAGTTCTGGCTCATTTGTTTCGTTCTGATGAGACCTATTCGCTACATTTGGTGGTGAAGGTCTGATGATGGAGCAGGAAGGAAGCCCGTGACACTCTTTAATTACCAATAGGAAACCCCTCGAGTTTGGGCTCATTTGTTTCGTTTTGATAAGACCTATTCGTTACACTTGGTGGTGAGGGTCTGATGATGGAGCTGGGAGGAAGCCCGTGGCACTTCTTAATGACCACCAGGAAATCCCTCGAGTTTGGGCTCATTTGTTTTGTTCAGACGAGACCTATTCGCTACACTTGGAGGCGAGGGTCTGATGATGAAGCTGGGAGGAAGCCAGTGGCACTCCTTAATGACCACTAGGAAACCCCTCGAGTTTAGGCTCATTTGTTTCGTTCTGATGTGACCTATTCGCTACACTTAGTGGTGTGGGTCTGATGATCGAGCAGGGAGGAAGTCAGTGGCACTCCTTAATGACCACTAGGAAACCGAGATGGGCTCATTTGTTTCATTCTGATGAGTCCTATTCGCTACACTTGGTGGTGAAAGTCTGATGATCGAGCAGGGAGGAAGTCAGTGGCACTCCTTAATGACCACTAGGAAACCCCTTGAGTTTGGGCTCATTTGTTTCGTTCTGATGAGACCTATTCGCTACACTTGGTGATGAGGGTCTGATGATGGAGCAGGGAGGAAGTAAGGGTTTGGCTCGCGCATCTGGTAACTAATAGACTCCACTTGAATTTGTAAAACTAAATACATACAATCACGCCTTTGAGTTATAATGTTTACGGGGTAGGGAGACACATGAATGGACTGTGAAATCGATTACCATCCCCATCCATAGCTTACCATTTGATAAACTAAAAAGTAAAAAATAAATATGTAGTTTAAAAAACTAAAACAACACACTTTTATAGGAACAGACAAAAAAAAACAAAATAACTGTCTATTCAGTAACTGAAATTAAAAAGCGTGGTGCGCGTTGTTAATATTAAGTACTTGAATGCATGCTTTGCAAAGGGCGCACCACGCTTTTTAATTTCAGTTACTGAATAGACAGTTATTTTGTTTTTTTTTTGTCTGTTCCTATAAAAGTGTGTTGTTTTAGTTTTTTAAACTACATATTTATTAAGTATGTAGTTACAATATGTACAGCATATATCTATTTCAAAAGAAACAGCGAAAATCTATCCATTTTTTATCTACAACGGGGTAGCACTTAGCCTTAATCACACCTGATGGTAAGTGGTGGTAAGGCTGAAGGTGGAAGCGCACTACTCCCGGAATCCTCAATCACTGAGGAACTGGCTATCTTATCTCTAACTGCTGGAACACAATAATGCTGAAAACGTCATTGTTATGGCGTCAGACTTAGATAAGATGGTGGTAGCTAGCCAGGTGGACTAAGAACAAATCCTACCACCAACTTTAATAGTTCGCATATTCATCTCTCAACTACGTATAGTATAAGTACTTAGTACTAATTCGTACAATAAATAAAAGTATGGTAGGTATACTAAGACAGCGACGGAATTCAACTTGAGTTGCCATTGCCAGATAAAGATACAAACAAACAAAACTCATGAATGTATGAATTAACACAAAAAAACATTAATATGAATATGTAGAATAGTAATATAATAGCTTAGTAATTTCAATAACTTTAAAGTCAAAACATGAATTATTTATTTTGTCTTCATATCAAATACACGCATTTAGACATGTTTTGATAACCTCTAGACGGGAACAAGAATATTAGAGGTTATATGTGAACAAATAGTTGAATAGTCGCATAGCATAAGGCCCTGGCCACAATGATACGGGGCGTCGTCGTCGGTCGGTCGCCGTCGCGTCGGTCGTGCGTCGTGCCGTATACCATTGACGGTAGGATGTCGGGCCGTTCACGTCAGTTCGGTGCCCGTGTATCTTATAAAGTCTTCTCCTACTTGTTTAGTTAATGAAACATGTACCTACAATATTTTGTTGTATTTGTTAAAACCCGCCCGACTTCAAAGTAAGTACTTACGTTATTTGTTGAGGGATTATTTTTTACTTTTATGTCATTTTTTGAAGGCGGTTTTATTTTTTTATAAAAATAATTTTTATTTAACTCTTTTTAGTGCATCATGCAGGCAATTTACGTGTATTCTGGTAAATAGGTATGTGATCAAACTGAGAGCCTCCTTTTTTGAAGTTGGTTAAAATACCTTGAGGTATCCCCTTTCCAACAAAACAAGAATCATCTAAATCGGTTTATAAACGCTGCACCAAGGGCTCCACCACACACAATTTTCAGGATAAGTAATACTGGATAATACATGATCCATTTCATTCTGGCATCAATCAACTCCTTACACAATCAATCTGATAGGTAGCAATCTAACTAAGAGCAATCTAACTAAGACTGAACTAACATCAGACTGATCGTCTAATAGTCGCCGCACGCACGCATTTCTGAGAAATTGTTCGCCTATGGGCGCGGCGCACTGTGCATTTAAATACGTCTTGGTAACGCACGCACGACACGCCGACGACCGACGCCGACGCCACCGTATGCCGTGTCGTGTCGTTTCACTGTCAGTCTCGCAGGCCGCCGCCGTTTGATATGAACGGTGCCTTATTTGTCGAGAGGTTGTGATGTGAGCGACGTCGGCACAAAAGACCACTAACGATGATTGCTGTACTTCGGCCCATTTGTGCTTCTACACAAGTTAAGTGAGTTTAACGACCTCAAACCTTATCAATATTTAATAAGTACGTTTATTGAGCAGTACAATGTGTAACCACACATTTTCTATTCAAGCGTTCAAAGATATGCCAATTACCAATCAATGTCAACAAACCTTTGGCACGTTCCGTTTTTACCATAAAGTTAATATACCTATCGGAATAGAGGAACAACCACGAGCTGTCAAACGAAACCGAAATTGGATCGCATTTGTGTGTGTAAAATTGTTTATGTATGCGTGTCAGTGATGTGCGTCATGTCGCTTTTCAGATTAATATCGATATCGATAATATTAAATAATTAGAGTAATAAATAAATATATATTGGACACGATCACACTCATTGTTCCAATACCAAAGATAGTAGCTTAAGCACTATTATTATGGAAATTAGAAACAACGACGGGTAATTACCACATACACCCAGACCCGAGGAAATATAGGAAAAATAGTTTTCAACATTTACCCGACCTGGGGGGCTACCGGCTAAAAAATATGGGTATGGGTATCGGCTTCAACTGTCACTTGAATTCCTTATTTTGATAGCTTTTGCTTTGTTCTGTTGAACGTTGCTAGCTAGCTATCGTTATACCCGAGCGACGTCACAAAACAAGGAACTGATAGTAGCTATTTTCTTTATAAAATTGACTTAAAATTTCAAAAAATGTATGAAGTTCATATCCATAAAGTTACGCGGTACCCCCCAGGGATCGAACCCGGGACCTCTTAGAGATAGCGACACCTTGAAACCGGTGCATACACCACTCGGCCACGGAGGTCGTCTAATAATAATATATTAATATATAGTAATATTATTAATATAACTAAAATTCCCATCTTGGGAAGGGATTTTGCATGGTAAAACTTCGATTCTGCGGTGAAGTATGCATATTTAAGAAAAACTCCCAGAGATTTTAAATCATTTATTATACACTAGCGACCCGGCCATGCTTCGCACAATCCTTTGAACAATTTGTTGGTGCTTCCACAGTGATAGTACGTTTCACCTCTCGCGTTTGGAAATATTTTTCATCAAAATGCTTACTGCATAATAATCAATTTAGTCCAGTTAGTTTCTGGTATCCAAGTTAGTATGTAATCTGAAAGATAATTATATTACTAATGATAGTATATGTAGGTACCTATTCTAACAGTCAAAAACTGATACCTATGGATCAGTTAAGTATCTTAAATGGAATTACATTCCCAGGTAATTCATATCTAAACGTCTTACAGGTACTTTAATTACAGTACCTAATACATATTCATTTTTTACCGCTTATAGACAGTGGACACGAAATATCGATAACTTGATGCAGCCCTAGTGTAAAACGAAAATTATTTCTTTACACAAAATATTCGTAAATACTGCATTATGTGTAATCAATATTTGCTTGTTACATAAATAAATGTTTGTTGAAGAGCATTATCACACTTCTTGCTTTAAATTCGAAGCGCATTGGCAAAAATAAACCTTAGGAAGGGAGGTGTCGGTTTGGAATAATTTACCTGTGAACTGAACATTTTGCGGGATTATTTAATTGTGTTGTACAAAAATCAATAACTGAGCAAGTCACCATGTTTCCATATCAATATTGGCTAAAAATATCTAAGATTGCACGTATAATCCGAAAAAAATAAAATACCTAAATTCTCAGCGTGCTGATAAGTGCTGACGAACTGTCAAACAGTAGCCAAAAACGGTTCTGTTACGTTGCATCACGCATCTCCTTTTATCTCACAGTGTTGTTGCTAGTGACATCCCGCTCGCTCAGCCCTTTGTTTCTCTATTCCGCTAAGGTATATTAACTTTATGGTTTTTACTTATCGTTTTCAGGTTTTTCTTTAAATTCTAATTAAAAACATTGTTTATTATTTTGAGGTTGGCTATTCTGGTTGAGTACGTTCATTATTTTTTGTTGTTTGGCAGCCATGTTGTTACAAATCAGAGTTTTCTTCAAGGAAGTGACTAACTTTTGCTTTATTTCATCTACTCGTGACATTCACTAAACATGTAATGTAACCATCACAAAATATAAATAATCAAATCTTTAACGATTTATTGGAATAAGTACATCCATTGAAAACGACATCAAATTAATTGCACTCGAGCGAGAGCACACGACCATCAAAAACATTCATGGGTCCACAAATACCCAAAACAATGCAGAAAGGGTTAGTTTTTATACCGTCGAATGTATTTGATGTGAGGGAAGCAGTAAAGCAGGGTACTCACCTAGCTGTGTAGCACGTAACGTATCTGCTACCACAGATAATAATAATACTATACTAGTACTGCTACTGTATCAACCTGCAGTGACGAGCTCCCGTATCCGCAGTGCTAGCCGCCTTTGTGTTCGCAGAGAAACCGCCACTCAGCAGGGTACTCACCTAGCTGTATAGCACGTAACCTATCTGCTACTGTATCAACCTGCAGTGAGTACGGCTCGTCCACGGTCACCGTGTATCCAGCTATGAGCTCCAATCCGCAGTGCTAGCCGCCTTTGTGTTCGCAGTGAAACCGCCAGTCAGCAGAGTACTCACCTAGCTGTGTAGCACGTAACGTATCAGCTACTGTATCAACCTGCAGTGAGTACGGCTCGTCTACGGTCACCGTGTATCCATCAGCTATGAGCTTCCGTATCCGTAGTGCTAGCCGCCTTTGTGCTTACTGCGAACCACGTGTGAGAGGCTCGCAGCGGGCTCGTGCCTACGTACTCACTTGATGCAGTAGCAGATACGTGACGTGTTACACAGCTCGGTGAGTACCCTGCTTTATGTGGAGTGCTTCGACCGGCATCGACCCCGCGACCCCCGACGCCGAACGCCGCAAACAATCGACGGCCCGACAATGTTCCACCACTTGAATAATGATTTTAAAAAGGTCGTTCCTCTATGTGACTTGCTAATGTGATTCGATTAACGATACATTGACGAGTCAAATTGTTTCTAGAATCCGGAATATTAGTTCTATAGGTAAACTGGTTTGGATGACGACAGTAAATATAATTTCTAAGCCCATGTAGGTACTTAAACAATAAGAAACTGTGTCATGGAAACTTGAAAACGGATAAATATATACTTAAATACTTTTTGCCTGTCAATACATACTTAATATACATAGAAAACACCCAAACCAAGACAAATAGATAGACATGCACACAAATAATTATCTTGTCCGGGAATCGAACCCGGCGCAGAAGGCAGGAATCCGTAGGTACCTCTGCGCAAAATCGGTCGTCAGAATGTCACTATGTCTTTACTTGAACCACAATGGTTCAAATGTCGGACTGCTTATCATGAAGATCGGGGATTTGATCCCAATAGAACAACACTGTTTTGGAGCAATAAATAAATTTTTACGCATCTATGACATAATAAAATAATACACCGGTTATCACAATGTAGTCAACAAAATATCATAAATTTCCCAAAATAAAAATATCAGTAACCAGCTTTTGTTCCTTATTATAATCACGTACGGTTAACTGGGGTTACTTTGATTCGAGGGGGTGACTTTGTTGACAACGCTTATTTGACCGAATCATTATCGTTTTCCATTTTTTTTCAACTGAACTTTTATAGCCTAAATAAAGCTATAGATAGTATGCCAATTTATTACTTAATTACGAATATAACTGGTTTTATACTACATTATAAGTTATCAAAGTAGCCCCATTTTTTCCTAAAGTAACCCCGGTCTACATATGCTTTAAACCCCGTTTTTAAATCTCAATGTTTAACCTTCAAAATTAATACTTTACCGATTTATGAATCGCTTTAATTCAGCTACAAAAAGCAGCATAAACTATTATACTTTACTACAATCATTGATTCAGTTGAACTTCTCATTCACATGGTTATACAATGGCTGCTCCGCTCTGTCTGATATAGGAAGGGGGAATAAATTGGTACCTAGTGGTATATAGTATGGCGAACCGTGCTGATCACACTGACGACGCTCCCCGTCGCGGAGTACAACTTGATAACCATCATGTTTTCTGTACTAATTGATGTATGTTCTTGCATACTCTACAATCCCACGCTATACATCTGGGATGGTTCGGCTAAGTGCCAGTTAGCTGCACTTGACTCAGTGGAACGCAGAGCCAGATAAGTAATTGGAGACGATGAGCTGGTAAAAAACCAAGCTCCATATTCTTACCCATCGACGTAAAGTGGCTTGCTAGTCGGTATTTTACAGGCTGTACTTCGGAGAGTGGGCTTCTGAGCTGCATGAGCTCATTCCGCCATCCCCGTTCTACCACCGAGAATCTAGGCGCATAGCGGACTATCATCCTTACTTGGTTAACATCCCGCGGATGCGTACCAAGCGCTTTTCTTCTTCCTTTGTGATGCGCACCGCCAAGGAATGGAGTACCCTGCCTGCGTCTGTTTTTTTCCGAATTACTACAGCCCTGTAATTTTTAACCGACTTCTAAATCAAAAAGGAGGAGGTTCTCTATTCGTCTGTATGTATGTTTTTTTTTTTTTTTTTTTATGTATGTCCACCGATTACTCGAAGACGGCTGAACCGATTGAAATGGTTCAAACGTTATTACATCAGGTTGGTTTCCAAGTTGGTCCCATTTTTAGAAATTTTGAAATCGGTTCAGTAGTTTTCAGGAAATCTTGAAAATACTGTCGTTTTCGTTACCACTTTATGTGAATTTAATACTTATCTTTAGGCATAACTCCTTTGTTTATGAACCGATTTAGATGATTCTTGTTTTGTTAAAAAGGGGATACCTCAAGGTATTTTAACCGACTTCGAAAAAGGAGGTTTTGAGTTTGATCACATACCTATTTACCAGAAAACGCGCAAATTGCCTGCACGATGCACTAAAAAGAGTGAAATAAAAATTATTTTTATAAAAAAATAAAACCGCCTTCTAAAAAACCACATCAAAAAAGTAAGAAATAATTCCTCACCAAATAAATAGCGTAAGTACTTTGAAGTCGGGCGGGTTTTAACAAAAAACAACAAAAAATTGTACATGTTTCACGCCCGACTTCAAAGTACTTACGCTATTTATTTGGTGAGGAATTATTTCTTACTTTTTTGATGTGGTTTTTTAGAAGGCGGTTTTATTTTTTAAAGATAGAGTGAATAGGCTGCTTCGGGGTAAGCTCACCCCATCTTAGGCTTGTTCTCAGCTCTAAGGTTCAGTGTGAAGCCAAGAGCCCCTACAATATTAAAAAAAACCGCGCTCCGCGATGGGGCGCAGGGCAGTGTGAGAACCGCCTAGAGACGGCGTCTTGCCGTGACAGACGGGATGCATGGCATGACACGGCGGATCGCATATCAAGGATATACATACATATTAAACCATTGGTTTTACATTAAAGTCAATAGGCATTCAGTTGAAACTGTCATTCACATCTAGTGAGTTACCAATGACTGAAGTAATACAGAGAGGGCGAATAAATCAGGATTTGTGATGGTCGTCAAATATGGAAGATCGGTACGTGATAGTAAGTTGCATGGCTTAGCGGTAAGCGGGGGTTGCGGCAATCCCTCGGGAGATCGTATCGAGGTCATATGGAAACCAGTCTAACTATATAATACATTATAATGCTGAAATAGTCAATCTATTATTTATTTGTAAGACCTGACAATAAATAAATTGTTAACTTTAACAATGTATGGTAACGCCCGAGTTACAAAATTTAAATAAATGTAATAAGAAACATCTTACGAGTCCATCAACTGTGAATAACTAGAGATATCTCATATCAGTACTTATCTTGTTGTGCATATCCTACTTCCTACTTTTTCTACTAATATTGGATGTTTAGAAGTTTGGATGTTTGTACTCAATAATGCCAGTACCTACGGCTGAACGGATTTGGCTGAAATTATTGCCACAAATACTTTGTAGCCTGGAGAGGAACATAGGCTACTTTTTATCCCAGAAAAATATCACATTCCCGCGGGATAACGTCGGTGTAATCCACGCGGGCGAAGCCGCGGGCGGAAAGCTAGTTCAAAATAAATGATATGATGTTAAAGTGTTTTTTGTATTGGCTAATGTTTCGTAATGGCAGTAATATTTGATTGCCATCTTGTTAAATACAATTAATTGTGTAACATTTAAGTAACAATTCTTTTTTCGTTATTATTCTATTTTACAAGCTTTTTACAAGTTTTTTATTAACTTGCCATGTTAGTTAGTTTGTTAGTTAGTGGGGGACAAATCTTGCAAGCTTAATTTGACTCACTTCCCAGTGTCCGATGGAGCTGAAATTTTGTATACAGGTTTGGTTTAGATGACAATACAATATTTAAGTACAGTCAGCAAAAAAGCTTGTCATAAAAATGAAATTTTTACTAAAAACTTATTATTAACTTGCCATGTTAGTAAGTTAGTTTGTTAGTTAGTATGTTAGTTAGTTAGTGGGGGACAAATCTTGCAAGCTTAATTTGACCCACTCCCCAGTGTCCGATGGAGCTGAAATTTTGTATACAGGTTTGGTTTAGATGACAATACACTATTTAAGTACAGTCAGCAAAAAAGCTTGTCATAAAAATGAAATTAATACAAAAAACTTATTATACGGTAACACTTACATTGCTGCTGTAATCAATAGTAAGTACCTAAGTTTGTTCAAATGTGAAACTCGAAGACTACCAGCGACACCTAGTTGAAGTGTGTAAAATGAAAGTAGTAGAAAGAAAGACACGTTTACACCAAAGAACTTTATAAAACGTGACCGTCTGGTCGGCTCCAGTCCAGCCGATGCCCATGTAATTGGCTAACATCTCAGTAACATGCTTTCGCAGTATCTCTGAAATAGCTTTTCTTTGTAAAGAAGTATAAAAAGCACATTTTATTTGCCAGAAGGTCAGTACGAATACTTTTTAACCGACTTCAAAATTGAAAAGGAGGAGGTTATCTATTCGTCGCGTATATTTTTTTTTTATATGTATGTATACCGATTACTCGAAGACGGCTGAAACGATTGAAATGATTCAAACGTTATAACATCAGGTTTGTTCCCAAGTTGGTCCCATTTTTTGAATTTTTGAAATCGGTTCAGTAGTTTTCAGGGAATCTTGAAAATACTGTCGTTTTCGTTACTACTTTATGTGAATTCATAACGTATCTTTATGCATAACTCCTTTGTTTCTAAACCGATTTAGTTGATTCTTGTTTTGTTGAAAAGGGGATACCTTAAAAAGAGTGAAATAATAATTATTTTTATAAAAAAATAAAACCGCCTTCAAAAAAAATTACATCAAAAAGTAAGAAATAATCCCACACCAAATAACGTAAGTACTTTGAAGTCGGGCGGATTTTAAGAAAAACAACAAAAAATTTCAGGTACTTACCTACATTTTTCACGCCCGACTTCAAAGTAGGTACTTACGTTATTTGGTGAGGGATTATTTCTTACTTTTTAACCGACTTCTTAATCAAAAAGGAGGAGGTTCTCTATTCGTCTGTATGTATGTTTTTTTTTTTTTTTTTTTTTTTTTTATGTATGTCCACCGATTACTCGAAGACGGCTGAACCGATTGAAATGGTTCAAACGTTATTACATCAGGTTGGTTTTCAAGTTGGTCCCATTTTTTGAAATTTTGAAATCGGTTCAGTAGTTTTCAGGAAATCTTGAAAATACTGTCGTTTTCGTTACCACTTTATGTGAATTTAATACGTATCTTTAGGCATAACTCCTTTGTTTATAAACCGATTTAGATGATTCTTGTTTTGTTAAAAAGGGGATACCTCAAGGTATTTTAACCGACTTCGAAAAAGGAGGTTTTCAGTTTGATCACATACCTATTTACCAGAAAACACGTAAATTGCCTGCACGATGCACTAAAAAGAGTGAAATAAAAATTATTTTTATAAAAAAATAAAACCGCCTTCAAAAAAACCACATCAAAAAAGTAAGAAATAATTCCTCACCAAATAAATAACGTAAGTACTTTGAAGTCGGGCGGGTTTTAACAAAAACAACAAAAAATTGTACATGTTTCACGCCCGACTTCAAAGTACTTACGTTATTTATTTGGTGAGGAATTATTTCTTACTTTTTTGATGTGGTTTTTTTGAAGGCGGTTTTATTTTTTTATAAAAATAATTTTTGATGTAGTTTTTTTTATAACACCTGCCTATGTTCTCAGCTCAGATCAGTACCTATTTTTTCTTCATTAGGTGATTTTATTACTAGACTTCTGCCCGCGGCTTCGCTCGCGTGGACTACACGACGTTATCCCGCGCGAATGTGATATTTTTCCTCTCTAAAGCCTATGTCACTCTCCAGCTCCCAAACTATCCCTATACCAAAAATGATGTCGATCCGTTTCTGCGTTTGGGCGTGAAAGACGGAAAAACAAAACACAAACCCACAAACACACTTTCAATTTATAGTAAACTCTTTGTTGCGTGCCGGGTAAAATGTTACTAATCGCAGGTACTGGTTTTTACAAAGTATTAACTTATTATTGAAAACTTCCCCATACAGGGCCCCGACGCATTAGTCAAGTTTTTGATAACGCGCAGCTTTTACAGTGCGACAACCTTTTCTGTTCCGGTGATAATATTTGGAACTAAAACAGTTTTCATACGACAGTCTATTTTGACAGCTAATTTCGTATTGCAAGTGGTTCCTCTGTCACGGATGTCACCGGATCAGACAGGATTGTGGGACTATAGGTTTGCGTGACGTGTGCGTCGTTATGTCATTACGGCAATACGAAGTCAAACGTCAAGACGCAAACGTGATCAAGACGCGCTGCATAGAATTCCGGCGATCGGCCCGCTGTTGGCTGAAATCTGGTCATTCAGTATATTTTTTACTAGAGTTTACTGTCGGGTAATTGAATACACAACAAACGTGTATTTGAAAGGAGTAAATCTTCAAGAAAAATCGTCCAGCCCGAGCCATTAAATGACGATATTGTCTGCTGATGTTTATCCGGGCCCGAAGACCGGCTCGAACTTGTGTTCCGTATCGATTTTGCCCGTCATACTCCCGGGATTTGCCGGGATCAGATTGACCCTTTTCATTTCCGGGATCCACTTATTTTTATTTATTGTGCGATTGTGCCCAACTCCACCATTGTTATGGCTCGCTACGACACTTTTTTCGCAGCAACAAAGCTGATTCCGTTTTAATCTGTGCCGAGTCACGTTGCATACTTTTATTTTAAGGCGCCGATTCCCGAAAATAGGGTATTTTATATTATGGATTACTCGCAAACCACAAGTACCCAAAATTTGGCAAAAATATAATATGTTATTTAACAGTTATTTATCTAGTGCTTTCAGCCGTTTTTTTTCGGTTGGTGATACTTTACTGTGTCAAATAAAATCCCAAACATCCGTCTAATAATAATTCAAATATCATATTACTTGCAGTATACTTGGTTTTAGTTAATGAAAAATATACGAAAATAATTGTCTTTGAATAGCCGAGGGATTCCGG
Source organism: Crambus lathoniellus (assembly GCA_949710035.1). Classification (NCBI taxonomy): domain Eukaryota; kingdom Metazoa; phylum Arthropoda; class Insecta; order Lepidoptera; family Crambidae; genus Crambus; species Crambus lathoniellus. The sequence continues at coordinate 29,812 of CATIXG010000023.1, forward strand.
CTGTCATAAGTTTGGATTTATTTTTATTTAAGTTTTAATTGAATTTTAAGTGACTTTCGATTCGCGGGGCGCTCGCCAGTTCATTGCCGTCCGCGTGAATTGTATCGCGCGCGGCCGACCAAGCGTTAGCGTGCCTATTTCGGTCGGGAATCCTCGCCTTAATACGGTTCTACAAAATGTCCCTCGCCTCCAAAAACCCATGGCTGACATTAAAATTCCTCGGCAACGTGACGTTAATACGTTCAACTTTAATTACTTCGCCAGCCGACAAACTTGATCACTTTCATAAGTCGACTTTAAAAGTTGACATTTTCGTAATAGTAGTTACCGATTTGAAAGGTCGTGAAAACGTTTAAAATATCGCCAGTAACTCTTGGAAATATTGCAACATTTTTATTCTTGATCTAAACAAATTGACAATACTGTTGAATAAAATGCGTGCATTCATTTTGTTTGTCGTTTGTGCACTCTGTATACAATGGTTCATTCAATTTGAATTTTATGTACCTACAAATGCAATACATGTGTATGTGTACATTAGGTAGCAGTAGCAGTTTGATTGATCCACAAAAACAATGCATTTACTCAGCAATAAAAAAGCTTGAATTGCAATTTGAATGCCAACTGATCCAGGGATAATAGGATCTTCATTCGGGGCGGACAAATAATACTAGGTTTGTGATGATCTGTGTTTCTTCTGCCTCTGTGGCTTCTAATTTATTTATGTTTAATAGGGGTACCGTTATTTTTCTGATATCGGTAACACTCTTGTGCTGACTTCAACCGTCTTAACCCGTCAACTGCGGAACAATTTTTTTTCAATATGGCGAACATATTTTTAGCAGGCATAATTATGTTCGCTCCGCAGTTAAGCTACTTAACTCGGAATTTTGTCGGATATTTATTTGTATAAGTCCTCGCAAAAGATCTTAAAATATTTGCGTAGGTACTCCTTACATTGACACAAATCTTAAAAATATTACAGTAAATTTAAATTAAATCTCACCAATCACTATAAGTCTTGAAATAGCAATAGAAATGGAAATATTTTATTGTGTTGGGAAACAAGGTTACATAAAAGCAGGCCCTAAAAGTAAAAATAATATTGAACATGTTACTTCAGTTTAAATCGTCAGGACAGGAGGTAACGGGGCGTGACACACTCTCGTAATTAGCTTCAGCACTTCCTTGTCCCTTCGTAAAAAGAAGATAATGACTTTTTCTTTTGAACTGTATTTTAACGAGTAATAAGTTTCCCGACAGGACGGAGTTTATCGGGGGGTGTAATTAAGACCGTTTTTATCGGGATAACTGCTCCGAGCTACGGGCGGTAGAAATAACAGGAATTGGTAAAGTTTTATGACCACTTTCACTTTTAATAATCGAAGGAACGTTACAGCCAAATCTGTGCGTTAAACATCTAAAAATAAAGGGCCATCTTTATTCAGTCATGCATGATCATGCATGACAGAATTAATAAGTTGTCTCTTTTTAATTTGTAAATAGCGAGAGACAAAATTTTCGCCGTATTCTTTTTGCACGAATATTTATTTATACACCCCTGCCTTATCATCATCAGCTATGTAATCAACACTGCTGGGCCACGCGGGCTTTCCTTAGTGACGGAGTTTTTTTTTATTTTTGTATTAAAAAGAGGCAAACGAGCAGACGAGCCACGTGATGGGAAGTAGTCATTGTCGCCCATGGACATCTACAACACCAGAAGGGTTACATTGCATTCTTTTATATCCATTAAGGCTGCTTTACACGGGTAGAGTAAACGGTAGAGAGAACTAGCATACTACTCTACCAGTTCTCAGTACTATCACAGATTACTAAATAGTTACTATGTAACAGATAGTTCACTCCGCTAAGTCATTTAAATAAATAGCAACTCTAACTATAACGCAATAAAGTAGAATTCAGCTTGTACGGCGCAGGCAAATTACGAACGGCCACTCGTTGTCGTTGCATCTCTTTCTATCGCATATATTCTAGCTCTTTTGCGGACCTAATTTCTATGCCATACGCCTGCCCGGCAGGCGCGCCGTCCGAACGTACCTAAACTTCGGAGTGACACCCCTCTGGTACTATACCAGTTTTAGTAGAGTAACGCTTATAAGTCACTCTGTAAGACAACGCAAGAACAAAATGAACGCCACTCATCAAGAAATTGTAAGGAACGCACTAATAAACTAATAACTTCTAAAGACTGAACTAGTTATTCTACTAACCAAAAAAAAAAAAATAGCCCTTGGTGAGTTTCTTGCCGGTTCTTCTCGTTACAAGGCCTCCCGCCGCCGTAGGATTTGCGAACCGATAGCGTAGCTTCATTGACGTTCACAAGTGCTGTATCAGCCTAAAATTAATAAATGATTTTGAATTTTGAATTTTGAACCATTTACATGGATCAAATAGTCGGTAGAGTAGAGTGGACGCTGGGGTGGGGGATGAAAGTGGTAGAGTAGCTTGCCCGCGGTGCTAGCTACTGTACTCTACCAAATTTCAGTATTCTACATAGGGCACTCTGAAAGTTCTGCGCTCCTGGCCGCTCATAAATGTTTGAATTTCGAATGCTGGTTACGCAAAACTTTCAGTGTACTGGGTGCCTACCATCAACTCTTATTGCGGTTTTGTTTAGGACCTAAACTGATCTGCTTCGCTTATTCGTACCACGACAGCTTAATATCAATGACAGCGATTCAGTGATCATTCAATGACATTTCACAGCCGCTGAGCTGTCATCAACTCTTATATGACTTATAACTCGGCCAAGCTAACATGACACCTGCAGGTTATACCCGTCCCTTTCACTCTCCGGGCATGACAGAATCGAGTGAAAGAGACGGGTAGAAGAAATAAGGACACAAATCGTTCGGTCATTCACATTTAGCAATTCATTTGCGATCCAGTTTTTAGAAGGTCAGAGTACGAAAGAAAGCAATTCATTTTAGGAACCTATTCTGCATCGCGCTATTTTTGAATCGCTGTCTTAAAGTTGATGGTAGGCACCCTGTACCCCTCGTACTCTACCCATGATATCTACACTAGTATAGTTAGGCTGCATTCGAC